>CABHPP010122281.1:21445-41836 GCA_902168425.1 Peromyscus attwateri | reverse complement strand
TCTTAGGTATTAAGAATATTAAATGCATGTCAAACACTAAATTAGTTTAAAAATACCCAAGACATGGTCAAACATACAGATAAAAGAATAATATAAGTATATATCTCATCATACTATATTACTTCATTATTTTAGCTATTTTACAGGTTTAAAGCACAAGATAAATAAACTCACCTATAAATTACAGCCAGTGTATCTACCTGCCACATTTGAAATATATGTGTATTGTGAATGAGTTGAACATCTAGCCTGTTTATCTCACTGAAATGTGACCCGAATGAAGGAGGAATTGTTATCTATGTTGTTTATTGCTATATGCAATTTCTAGAAAATTGCTGGGCTGGAGCATGGAGTCAATAAATATGTGTTGAATGAATGGTTAACATATACTGCAGGCCTTAATTTCTCTGACATATCCTCACTGCATTGATCTTGTTCAAAAGTAGAATGACTCACCCTTGAACTAGTGGATTAAAAAACCTTGATCACTGTCATACCATCATTGTCAATGTATAGTTCTTATCACATGCTACTGCTAGGTTTTACTTAACTTATTTTTAACAACATAAAATAGAATCTCCAATGTCTCCTTGAGCTAATCACACATTATTTTCACAGTTGACTCCAGTCATTTCCCATCACTGAAGCTCAGAGAAGTGGAAAATATTTACTCTTGTTTCCATATTCTATCCAGTTTTCTACGCTGAAGTGTTGTTCATGTTTTCTTGTTCAGGCCAGTCCTATTTAAGTAAACATTATGTGATAAGGGACGTGCCCTCTGTCCACGCCATGCGATGTGATAACCTTGGGTGCCTATTAACTAAATATGAGAAAGGGAATCATTTCAAGAAAAGAAACAGCATTTTAATTTTTGCTCATTCTAATCAAGTTTCAATATTTATAAGTGGCTATGACTGCCACATTGATCAGCTTCATAAACTGTTTATACCATTACTCTTTAAGTACCCATTTTCCATGGCCTTTCTCAGAAACACCATTTTGGCATGAGTTCAAATCCTTCTTACATCTTTATGCATCTGTGGCCATTTGTGACTTGAAAATATAATTAAAAGCTAGTCTTTATTTATAAACCACTTGTAACAAACTCTTCTCAACTTAATCTCTGATTCTTCTATTCGCTTTATCGCTTGCTAGATGACATAGACCCTTAGGGAAGTGACCTTGTCTTCTATACTTAGTGTAGATCATAATGCTTTCCATAAATATCATCAACGAATTTATTGAACCACTTATTGACTGACTGCTGTAAAGTCATCATATTAGTTAATTAATAGGATAAAGGAGGCTTTATTGCTAAAACTAGACCTAAAACAGTTCTATTTTATCTATAAGAACACAGATTAATCACTGACTCATTCATTTATCTCCATTTTGTGGTGGCCTTACGATCTTGTGCGATGTGTCTGTCAAATCAAAACGCTAGATCTGGGGACTAGACAGAGTCTGAAAGCTTTTACTGCTCTTGCAGAGGTGCTGAGTTCAGTTCCTAGCATCCACATTGTACCCCCTTGCAGAGGTACTGAGTTTGGTTGCAGCACCGCCTAGCTCACAACCACCTGGTGTAACTCTAGCTCAGAGAAATCCAAGATCATCCTCCGGCTTCTCTCTAGGCAGTGCACTCATGTGTATACACACACATACGCACACAGACACACAGACACACACACACACACACACACACACACACACACACACACACAAATAAAACTAAAAATAAAATCTAAAATTTTAGTTATCTGAAATCAACAATTAACCAGACTCTACAAAAACTTTCTAAATGAAATTTAAGAAATTGCAAATTTATTTCCTAAAGAATCATTTGAGTATTTAGAAAACAAGAGGGAAAAATCTTGGTCATCATAACTTTTATATCAAAACAGAAGTTTTAATTAGCTACTCAATGTATATGTGCCCTCAATGTACATTTAGACAATATGTTTATAATTTATGTCTTTTAAACTATTTAACTTTCAAGAAAATGGGAAAGTTCTTCTTTTCCTAACAGCTATAATGATGAACAATATTTTAATTGGAACTGACACTAGAAAATAAGTTTAATTACCATATTGTCCAGTGAAAAATCACAGGTTATCCAGAAGCATTAACCTATCATACTACTTCTCATGGTATCATTTGTCTTTAAGACTATACCAATAATTTATTAAATAACCTTTACTAGTGAATACAACTAGTGTTGTCCTTGAACATACATATTACAGATTCATAAATAATTTTTCAAATAATGAGTTATAAGAGTTCAGACATATTTATTTATATAAATTATATGCACACTTTATATTGATATAGTTATTATGTGTCCTGTATATGTTATATCCAGGATATATTAAGATATTGTACCTGAAAATCAGTAAGAAAATCTATACACCTCAATAGGGAAATAGGAAAACAGTATATCTCAGTGAAATGATATTCCATGTTATCATTCATCAGAGCAATGCAAATAAAAACAAAATCTGCAACAGGATATCACTATATACCCAACAGAGTGGCTAATGTTGAAAGATAACACAAAGGGCTACAGCTACCGTAATAAAAAACACAAGTGCATTACTCCCCTATGATTTCTAAGTTATTGAAGATGATTAAAAAATAAAAAAGATATTGAAACTACTATGGGATCAGTTTTCCAATGATGAAGTAGGGATTGTTGTGAAGAGTAAAGGTATTTGTTACCCCCTCCCCAGAGACCTTTGTGGTGAACAGTTATGGAAATGGGTAGCCCTATTTTTATTAATAAATATCATTTTGGCATCCTTACGTCACAAACATGAAATGCTACTCCTTGGCATTGTTCTAGCAGAAAGAACCTTGGTAATTCTAGTCTTCTACCAGATTTTTTTTTTAAACTTGGCTACTGTTGCAGAACATGTTCAAGGAAATGAAATCGAAAGATAATTATAGCAGTTCTGCCATGGTAATTGGCTTGCATTTATGTCTGCCTGGTACTTCTAGACTTTATCTTGTGTATCACTTGAATCCCAACTTGTTTTATGTTGTTTTCAAAATGCTTAATGATATAAGACCTGATGACATTTAGATAAAGAAAAATACAGAGACAATAAAAAGAGCTTCCTTTTATTCTTGCTTTAATGATTTTTTAAACCAGTTTCCTAAACTGGTTTTCCTAGTTAGTTTTTTGTCAACTTTACACAAGCTAGAGTCATCCGGGAAGAAGGCACTTCTATGGAGAAAATGCTCCTCACTCAAACAAGCCTGTGGGGCAGTTTCTTGATTAATGACTGATGAGAGAAGATCCATCCAACAGAGAGTAATGCTGAAGTTGGTGGTCCTCAATAATATAAGAAAGCAAGCTGAGCAAGTGATGTGCAAGCAACCAGCCACGCCCTCTGCTTTAGATCCTGCTTCCAGGTTCCTGCCTTGAATTCCTTCCCTGACTTCCTTCCTGATGATGTAAAAGTATAAGCCAAATAAACCCTTTCTTCCTAAGTTGCTTTTGGTCACATTAATTTATCACATGAATAGAAACTTTAACTATGACACTGGTTCAAATTTGAATTCATCCTTTCTGAGGAAAATCTTTAATTAAAGACTTGGTGAGTGACTTCAATGTTAGGAATACCTGGTCGTGAGACTGTGTGGAAAGAAATAAGGTGTCACTTATCTGAACCTATGTTTATCCATATGTAATTTCTAAAACATTAGCTCATTTTCATCTGTAATGAAAGCTGGCCTTAGAGAGTTCAGAAAATTAAGTCATTACATGAGAATTTTTTCCTCCTCCTCACTTCTCCACAAGTTTCTTAAGGAGACACTATATAATGTATTGCACTTGCAGTCATAGTGCTAGTTCACTTAATGAAGACAGCCACCTTAGGAAGCAGGTACTATTGCCTTCGTTATGCATATTAGAATAACAAGGCTCACAGCTTAATCAGTCTTCTCCAAGATTTTCACACATACTAGTTTATGATACAACTGTGAATTGGCAGTCTTTCTATTCCAGCCTGATGTTCCCAGTATTGTGTGCTGCTTGCAGAGGGGCTGTCTCTTGAAGAGTATTAATTGTTTGCTCTGTGATTAGCAATTCCCTGAGGTACTTTACTATAAAAAGAGTTTGGGGGAATATGATGCTTCATCTACTATGGGGATACTCCCAAGTGAGACTTGGTCTTTCCAGATGCTGATGGTGCGTCATTCACATTACATCACTGGAACACTTTGCTTCTCCAAAAGAGCAGGAACGAGTTATGAATTCTATCAGATTTGGAAGGAGGTGCTTTGCATATTACTTGACTAAAGTTGAATACCCACTCTCCCTCAACAGTCTTGGCTCCTGTCCTAGTTAGGGTTGCTATTGCTGTGATAAAACACCATGACCAAAGCAACCTGGGAACAAAGTTTTACTTAGCTTACACTTCCATATCACTGTTCATCATTTCAGGAAGTCAGGACAGGAACTCAAATTGGGCAGGAACCTGGAGGCAGGAGCTGATGCAGAGGCCACTGAAGAGTACTGCTTACTGGCTTGTTCAGTCTGCTGCTTATAGAATCCAGGACCACCAACCCGAAATGGGCACCACCCACAATGGGCTAGACCCTTCCCCATAAAACACTAATTAAAGAAATGCCTTACAGACTTACCTACAGCCCGATCTTATGGAATTATTTTCTTTTTTGAGGTTCCTTCCTCACCGATGACTTTACCTCCTGTGAAGTTGACATAAAACTATCCAGCACAGTTTCCCCCTGTCATAACTGTTCCATATGCTTCCTCTGGACTATAGACGACCATCGACAGGAGTTTGTGGTACCTACTAAAATAAATATCTAAAGAAAAGCATCTTTGAAATACTAATCAGTAGCATCTACCATTTCTAGATGATTACTGACAAGCTGACTCTAGGGATTACTTTATCTGAACTTGTCACTCAGAAGTAGAAGCTTTTCCCACTTTTCCACATGTAGAGATCTTCTGTGGGCAGGCACATGTATTTCAACAAACCATCTACAGCTTGAGGTGTCAGGTTAAGATATAGTAACTTGATATCCTACTGAACATACACAAGCATGCACACACACACATGCAAACACATGTATGTACACATGCACGCACATGCCTCTATATAATTTTCTTCAACATGATAACTTTAGCTACATACAACCAATATATTTTTGGTTGAGATTTTCTTACAAGGAACAAATTAAAGAGATTATTTTTTTCCTAGAAAAGTCACATAAAATGAAATTAAATTGATATTTACATTTGTAAAAAAAACAATGAGGCTCGAAGACAGAGACAGCTCTATGCTTAAGAACATTCTTAAACTGCTCTTGTAGAGGACCGAGGTTTAGTTCCTGGCACCCACATAGGAGATCACAACTAATTATAAGTCTACTTCTAGGAGTGGGGATGCCCTTTTCTGGCCTCCACATATATGAGGCCCACACATGGTGTGAATAAATGCTTGCAGGCAAGCTATTTGTTGACACACAGTAAAAGCAAATCAAAAAGCAATGAGTAACTCTCAGTGTGTAATGTCTGAGTTGCTTAGCTTATCTAGGCCTTGGTTTATCATATTGAAGTTTATCCTGTGCCTGGAATATCTTCTTCAGTTTACACAATAAAGAAATGCTTTTATACCAAGAAATAATCCTACACACAATAAAGGATTCATAGCTGGTTGTAGGAACTATGTAAATGCTCTGAAGTTATAAATAAAGTTTTTCACAAGTTTGTAATTCTTAACTTTTATAGTTTTTTTTAAAAATAATGTATTAATATAGTCACTGAGGTTTTAGCCTAAGTGCATTATACTAACCTCAGAGAAGATGAGAAGCTATTAGACCAGACTTCACAGTTGGTGATTTAGAATCTTTTTCTGTAAATATGAAGCAGAAATTTACAATATTAATATGTTATATAAAATTGTGGCTAGCTCATGAGCTATTAACTTGGGCCTATTCATAACAATGTTATAGTTAAAATTGGAAAATTCTATGTTCAGAATCTGGAATTTTTAGTATTATTTTCTTTTTCATGACTCAAATATGTTGATTTTTTTTTATCTTGAACACTTCATAGACAGAATTAACCTTTACATACAAGTCACCCCAAGTGTTCAATATCTTTATTCACAGACTTTGAATCAAGTATTTCACAGGTAATTGTTGTTCAATAAATATTTACTCAATAAAGGAATGAATGAGTGACATGCTAAGAGAAACAAAATCCAAATGATATTAATGCCATGATTAAAATTAATAATGTGTCTTTTAAAAGACCCTTCTGAAGGACAGATTTTGTATGCAAATGAATTAATGAATAAACAGTGGAAACATTTGTGGCTGGCATCTGAGATAATGAGTGAATACAGGATACAAGATGTTGAACAGCCGGGATGAAAATCCTCTGTTGATGCCTCTAGCAAATAACTGATTCCTTCACTTGGTCCAAATGTCCAGTCCTGGCTTCTGACACCAGCTGATGTTTTATCTCCTTCCCATATTGGAGAGAAGCAGCCTACTGGCATGATGTCACAGCACTGTAATTAAATCACATTTCTCTGATATGATTTGGGATGAAATAGCATTTGATACCATAGGTTTTCTTCTTTGTTGCAAGTGAATCTCTATAATATATTAATAGTTAAGATAAACTAACTTGTCAAAGCAAATGAAAGTATTGTGTTGATAAAGTTGTGGCCTTTGGCAAGTTAAATAACTCAAGACTCAGTTTCCTCATCTACAAAATGTGAAATATTTTATTTACTTTCTAGTATTGTTAGAGAGAAGATAACATATGTACAACAACCAAGTTTGCTTCCTGAATAGAAATGTTTAGTGTTATGAATTAATAGAGAAATGTGTTAATGAAATACTACTGGATTAAATGGATATGGATTAAAATTCATTTTAAATGATAATTTATTAGGACAGATATCTACTACCTGCTTTTGTCCACACTGTAAATCTGAGTGGGCAAGAATGCAGTATCTAACTTGTATTATTCCAGGAAATGGGGCTTAGGCAAAATTGACTTTCTGAAATGATTTTTGCACACAGAAGGAAAGCAGCAGACAAAGAACTTTAACCTGAGCCAAGCCAGCACATCCAATGTTCTTTGTCTTATTGCACTACTGTCTGGGGAACTGGACATCTGTCTGGAAACAAAATTGAAAATATCATAATGCAATAGCTATGACAATGGCGTTCAGAAAAGCAGAGGGCTATGCTGAAATGAAGAGGAAAAGGGCAAATGCACTGCTCGCTTTAGACTGTGACAGCAGGATTGGCACTTGCCTGGGTACAGAGAACTTAGACACACCTGTGTTCAAAGCCAGCTTATGCATTCACTGGCTGATGGTGATAGAACCACCTCGCCCCCTTGGGTATAAATGCAGACTGAAACCACCAGCACCTACTTAATTGGCAATTTAAATTAGATGACATTAAAACGTAGCACATGTTAGAGAATTTATAATTGTTAGCTATTGTTTTCATTCCTATCTTGGTGAATAGTTCCCTTCATTTGGGGGGCATGGAGTCAATGTTTGAGGCGCAGTTTTGCCTTCGCAATTGTGACTTCTGGAAATTTTAAAATTTTCTAGACTTGGGTTCATGAGGGGAAAGTCCACAAGATCCAAAGTAATAATAATGGTTGCCCTGATATTAAAATGGCCATGATTGTGAGAGAATGTGAACATATTGTTTTGCTGATCCATTGTTTAGCAAAGGGCAATAGTCAGAGAATATATCTGATCACAGAAGTCCTTTTTGTATTTTTTCCAATTTTCCATGGCTCTGGACTGCTAAGCTGCTAAAACTGGTTTAGATAAAATACCTCATGCTGCACAGTGACCTCTTGTCTTCCACACAGGAGCTGTGGAACACATGAATGTTTTGTCCTTTGGAGAAAACAATTTCCTTATCAAGCTTGAACACACACACACATTGAAAAAAAAGAAGCACAAATCATCTACAGCAGGAAAAGCTGTTAATTATTTTTAATAATGCATATAGCTTCTTTATGTTTTCAGAATGAATAAATGTTCTGTGTAGAAAATTAAGGAAGACACATGTGCATAGACACAATAGTATAAAAACTCAACTGTCTTCCCAAATCTCGAGAATGACTGTTTTGACCTGAGGCTTTGCCGTCTTTATGAACATGCTTGAGTTAATGATTGACCTAATCTTCCAAGAGCAAAGCATTAGCAGTGGGCTTGCCTGTAAGTAAATTAAAGAAGTTTGTATGTTGTATGTTGCTTTGCATGTTTCTGTGATAGAGACTTCTTATTCAGGCTCATGTTGTGAGAGGACAGACCATCATAGAGGATAGATTATAGAAGCAGAAGCTTGAGGCAGCTGGTCAACCAGCATCCACCATAGAGCTGCAGAGGCTGATAAATGCTTGAGTTTGGCTCACTTTCTTTTCCTTGTTCAGCCTGGTCCCACAGCCCCACAGAATATTAACCCCAGCTTTAGCATACACTCTTCCTATTTCATAACCTAGATAAGTCCCCCAAGACATGACCAATGACTTGTCTCTTCAGTGGCTCTAGAGCCTGTCACTTTGACAATCAGTATAAACCTGAGTCACACAGCTATAGGGAGGAGAACTGAGATGCAAGGTCCATTCCTTGGCTGTAGTTTACCCTTCTGTCTCCCTGTACTGCACTTACCCAGAACAATACAGCGGCATATGTATATAGGCAATGTAAGCATGGTATCCAGGTTTAGCTTGTTAGTGCACATCTAATGGTATGTCTATTTTCATTTACTTACCTAGAAATTTCTATATGATATCCAGAGAATAGGCTTGTTTATAGATCTGGCTCTTGGTGTCTAAGTTTGGGCTCAGTCCCTAACTTTCTAGATGTCAGTTTAAATATCTAAAATGCAAATATAAAGTTTTTGTCTCTTTTGAAAATTTTATCCCTGTGACTCAAAAGGACAAAAAGTAATCTAATCAGTAAAGAAATAATTTTTCCCTTTGCAATAATCTAGATATACAGGATTTTTGAAAACCCTCCTAAAATAATATCTATCAATCTCACAATCTGCTTTGGTTCAAGTATCATTGCAGACAGACTGGCCATTAGCCTAAGAACAAATATCCATTCTGTAAGTGCATTTTTGAAGAAAGGGAATATTTTCTAGATAGGATGTGGCAGGTTTTCTCTCAAGTATCTGACATTAAATCACATACTATCATCTTTCCAATTATTGACATGGCAAATTATTGCCTTAGGGTAAATTTAAACCTGATTTTTAAAAGTTATATAATCTTGCTCTCAAAAACACCTGTAATATTTTTAAAAGATTATTTTTATTGCAGAAAATTGTGAATGAGAGATTATTCTCTCACTCATGTTTTGTAATTTAAATATTATTATGTATCTATTGATTACAAATGCAAATTGTTAGATATGTTATACACATACATGTTGGGCAAAGATATTCAAGTTTTAAAGTACAGTGTTGGCCAAACTATGCCCAAAAGAACAACCTCAGATATTCCGGGAACTAATTTAGTGCAAACCTTGTAGGAAGCAATGAGCCATATCTTCTGGCATGTATCCTTTGTCTCTGTCATTCTAACCATAGCAATGCATGCATGTATTATAATCATGCATTACAGATTGCTCTGAGTACTAAGATATTATATATATATATATATATATATATATATATATAATTTACCAATGACTAGGCCCTGTCCAGTACTAAGAGTCTGCCCTCACAGAACTTAGGCTTTGCAGATAATTATGAAGTACAGGATGATGTTGTTAAAGACCGCCACTCACCTGAAGAAGTAAAGTTGTTGGCCAAACAAGAGCAAGCTAGTAGGAGGAAAGAGACCTTCTTCTTTTTAATGAGTTGTAACATTTTAGTACATGAGTACATCATAATTTAATTAGACACTTCTTTATTGAGAGACAAAAAGGGAATAATGTCTGGGAAAGATTTGCTTGCTCAGTAGCTGCAAGTAACAACTAGTTTTTTATACACAGAATGAGGGAGCTTTGCAAGCACTAAAATAGAGTGATCACTAAAAGTTACTGTTAAATTAAAATTAGAGGAAACAATATTTGCATTGGCTTATAAAATGCATAAAATGTTCCTGGAAGGCTCTATAAGAAATTAACAGCTGCTTTCTAAGGAGGTAGAAGTATAGGAAGTAGGGCCAACGAAAGTAGAAAACTTCTGCTATAATTATCTTCAAGTAAATTCTTAATATTTCAATACTTAAGTCTTCTTACATTTCAGGAATAATCTGTGTATTACTATGTAGGCCACTATAAAATATGTACAAAGATTTTACTCTTTCTGTTGATGAAACTTCAGTGTCTACTTATTGTCCGTTATTGCTGTACTGGTTTGTAGGAAGCATGTTATATTATGAGTACTGTTTCTGTTATGGTTTGGTCACCAAAATATTGTCTTCAGGTTCTTACTCTCTATTATGTTATTTGCCTAAAAATACCTTCACTGTTAATGAAACATAGCAATTTTCTTTCTTTATATATTGTGTTTAAGAACTCCACTAAGATCTCATCAGCAAAAAGACATCTGATATTTTCATCTGTAAATTTTCTATTACTTTAGGATTCATATGATATTTGTAAACTAAGTGTATTTTCAGGTTTGCAATGTGATTTATCCTAACACCCTCTTCTAAATATTTAACTATTGATCCATTACTGATAGTTGTCTGTCCTTGATCTTACTGAGCCCCAGGATGCTGGTTCATCCTTGCTATTCATCACCATTGTAACTTACATGATTAACATCCCCTTAGGTGGTTTATTCACAATTGTGTTTTTTTGGTACTCAACTTAAGGCCTGAGGCACACTGTAAATGTGCCCAGTTCTCTCTAGATTGCCCTTTCCTCTCCAGCACTGTGTACTACCACGGTTACTAGCTGGGCATGAAGAATCACAACTGTGTCTCCTCAGCTCATAGAGTTTACTTGGTCACAACTAAATTCCCCTGCTTAGTGCTGTGGTCTGGGAACATGGAAAAGCAGGAATGAAATGCGTTCCCAGGGATCACTCTGCTTTAAAAGTCTCAGAGATCATGACTCTGTAATATCTGATGGTCAAGTTCGTGTGGTCGAACCCCTAAAAGTGTGCTGATTTTTCAATATGACCCCGATATGCTATTCTTTCAGCATATCTTTACAAGTTGTCCCTCAAATCCTCAAATCCATAGTTTTCAGTGAAAGTTATTAAATTTATATACTAAGTTGGGGAAGGAGGAAATGATCTCCTTACAAGGTTAAATAGTTTGTAAATGCAGTGAGTACATTATTTATATATCCTTCTGACGCTTTCAATAGAAGCTTTGCATCTTTCTCTTCTTAAAGTGATTGCTTATTCTTTATTAGTTTAATTCTCAGAAATGCATGAAAGTATTTTTGGCAATGTTGTAAACGGTCTCATTTTCTTTTGCATTTTATGGTTGGTTATTGGTACAGAGGGACATTCTTGATGGCTTCTATGGAATGTGTAGCTGGAAATTTTATTTACATTTTCTAATTAGTTTCTGTAGTTTGTTTCTGCTGATTCTCTTTGATACCCTATGTGTATTGCACTGTCATCTGTATCTAATTATACTTTGACATTTCCTTTCCAATTGTCCCTATTTGTTACACTGTTCTTACTATGTTGCAGACTATTCATCACACAGTGCAGAGTTTCAGAGATAGCTAAACCTCCTGCATGAAATTTTGCAGATGTCATGTTCTCATAGTTAAGGATAGCTTTCTTTGTGTGTCATTAGTAAGCAGGAATTAGCAAATAAAAGGTAGCCAGTGATCATTTTTTTCTAGAACTATATTTTATTGGTCAAAACTGTTTAATTTTACTAGTTATTTTTCTAAGACTATTGAGATTTTGTCATGTTTTTGATGCAATTCATAACTATTTATTTTATGAGGTTAAACTACGGTTGTTACTAAACATTAAAGATATTTAAACACTCCTATGTCTTTCTTGTTTTTTACAGTATTTATTTTTGTTAGCACAAAATTATTGCACTTTATTCTTATTTCTTTCAAAAGCAGATGAAGGTTATCTAGGTAGATAGCTTCAGTCTATTGTCACTCAGTGTAGGTTGAGTATTAGTAATGCCACATTTGAGTGGGTAATTTAATATTTGGATACGGGTATCCTCTCTTTTTAAAAATGAGAATCAGAACTAAACTGTTATGGTGTTTTTTAATTTCTCAGCACTTGAGAAGCTTGTCTAAGCTGCTCCCTAAGGATTGCTTCATCATTGTTTCCTAGTGATTCTACCCCTACACTCATACATATTTCCATTAGCTTCATCTTCCAGATACACTCTCTCGTTATTTGATACCATCAGAGCTTTGCATACATGGTACCTCCTGTGAAGAACAGTGTTTCTGTTTCAGTAAGAATGAGATGGATGCCCTGTTTCCACCTTCTCATGATGCTTTATTTCTTCTCCATGCCAACATTCATGAATTACAGTATTGTACTTTTCTGTTTTCTGGTCTGTTACCATGGGGATATGGACAAATTTGATAGTAGAAAAGCTTGTTTTAACCTTTGCATTGTCGTCTTAAATTTTAGTGTAGTACTCATGACTCATACAGTGGGTGCTTAGCAAAGTTTTTGGAAAGATAGGAGGAAATAAAGAAGGTGTAAGGGATACAAGAAGAAAGGCAGAAAGAAGGAAGGAATCAGAAAATAATCTAGAACAAAGCAAATTTTATTTTATTTTTTTAATTTTTTCTAATCACTTTTTTCTTTTTTAAAATTTATTCTTCTCTCATACATCACATCCTGACTGCAATTTCCCCTCCTTCTACACCCCCCAGCACCCCCATGTCCCCATTCCCCCAAAATCTACTCCTACTATGTTTTCCTTCAGAAAAGATCAGGCCTTCCAGGGATATCAGTCAAATAAGACATAACAAGTTACAATAAGACTCAGTACAAATCCTCATATCAAAAGTGGAAGAGGCAACCCAGTAAGAGGAAAAGGGTTCTAAGAACATGTGAAAGAGTCAGAGACACCACTCACACACACACACACACACACACACACACACACACACACACACACACACACATTTCACTATCAGGAGTCCCACAAGAGCACCAAGCTACACAACCATAACATAAATTTAGAGAACCTATCTCAGACACATACCAGGTCAGTGTTTGTCACTTCAGGCTCTGTGAGCACCTATGAGCCCTGCTTAGTTAATTCTGTGGGCCTTGTTCTCCTGGTGTCCTTGACCTCTCTGGCTCCTACAATCTCTGCCCCCTCCTCTTCCTTGGGGTTCCCCAAGCTCCACCTAATGTACAACAAATCAAATTTTAAAGTGTGTAAAAGAGTGATCTGAATGATAACTATCCAAATAACTAGACTTCCCAGAAGGCATTATGAAAAGTCTTGTGGTTTTAACTGGATAACCTTGAAACCCATAGCCATGTAAGGAATCAAAACTGAAGAAGAAATTGAAACAAATTAGTTTGAAGTCCCTTTCAACTATTGGAGTCTGTAAGTCACTTATGTTAGATCCAAACTTATGAAGATATGGGAAGGTGAGTGTAGAGGGTACTGTCATCTCCAGTAAGCAGTTAAATATGTATGCTGTATGCATGTAGATTCTAGGATTTCAACTCCTCTGGTTTGATATACACTTCTAAGGGAATTGCTTGGTCTCTTTACAATGATTTTCCAATGAGAAGTTTGACTCTAGTTTCTTTAATCAATACCTTAGGGAGATTAAGAGGCTATAAAATAGAAAGCATTGCTATTGTTGAATATGCACCTTATACTTTTAGGAGGTAAGAGAACACATATGATTAACTCAAAATTCCTGACCCATCTTGGAATATTACACTTCAACATTGTCTAAGAAAATATTTGGCTTCTTTTCGGAACAGGAAAAAATACCAATTCCAGGCAACTAGTTTGGAAGCTAGTATATTTTATAAACTAATATTTTATATGAGTTTTATATTTAGTTTAAATAACATAAGACATCATTGATTCTCCTTTTGAAGGTAACATAGATATAATGTATGCTATTGTAGACCTGTACTAAACAATACTTCTGCAGCCCTTTCTTCAGGTATTAACCCTAGACTGGAATCACCAATCCACAAATCCCTGCAGCCTACCCTCCAATCCCCATTTCCAGGCTAAGAACCCAAACTCATACAACCAACTCCTGCCCCAGGGGCTACCTGAGACCCTTGTGTCCCTATCTGCTGCCCCCATCCCACCTCCTAAAGACCCAAGACTCATAATAATCAACTCTAACTATGCTTGTGGGCTGCCAGAGAACCATATGCCCCAGGCATTCTCACTTGCACCCCATTCTTAAGTACCCAAGTACTCCACTCTACCCTCCACTGATTCCTAAGGAGAAATCCTCAACAACCCACAAGATTCCTGAGGATTGATTGTGAATATCTTATGACTCTACAGGAGGTCTGATCCTGGCCCTAGAAAATTCATCTATGTACTTTAAATACAAAAGTTTTAAAATCAACAATTGAATTCTTCCATTGAATACTAAAGTTGCCTAGAATTTACCATCCATTGACTTGTATGGAACCTCATTGTATATGAAAGAAATACAATGCCCTGGGTGTTAAAAATAGTCACTAATTTCTCTACTGAGAAAAGAGAGAATGACTACATAATAATTTATGAAGCTTTAATGATTAAGAACACATTCTGATAGTGCTTCAAGGTACACATTACAACTTCTTTTCTGTTTGTTTAACTACAAACCTCTCTTAAAGTTAACCATTTTGGAATTTAGCCAATATTTTTAAATGAGCCTTTTATTTGTGTCTATATTTCCAGTAGACAAATAATTCAACATCTGGATGTATTGATGTGAACCTTGGGCTTAGAATGGAGATGCAGTGTAGGATTTCAAGTTGGGGAGGCATTTATATTACATGTATGATTCTTTGGTGTAGGTGAAGGAGTTGTAATGAAATTGTAATGAAGACCATAGCTATAGTTTCTACCTCCAATTATTTCTTGCAGAGTTGTTTTCAGAGACATTACACAAATTGCTCACAGTTATTAATGTGTTAATACATAGGTTGGGCATGCATTTTAGAGGGAGACATAATGATATCTTGATGGTATTTTACAAAACAATATAATGCTGATTTGTTTATTTAATCAAGAAATTAGCTTAGGACACAAAGAAGACCCATTTTACAGATGAATAGTGTATAAAGGTGTGCAGTGTGGCTTTAGAGGTAGGCAAGAGTGACCTATTGAGAAACTAAAGAACTCAAATCCTACTTTCACATTCCCTTTCCACACAGTCTCTGAACCCTAGACTGCTCACCTCCATACTACATTTACAGAGCTGTTGAAGGATTTGATGGGGTTATGTTTGAACATGTATATACATAAATCTTGAGAAAAATGGGTAGGTAGTTAATTTTGTGTGTCTGTATAAATAGACAGGTGGGTGGGGAATTTATATGGATCCATGTAGATGATGATGTTGAAAAGCCTATGACTACTTTAGCCTTGGCACACGTAGTCTACTAGCATGGTAACTACTGTCATCCCTGCAATATCCACATCAGTAAATGTGTCATCCCGAGTTTATGCTGCTTCAGACAGCTTTTGTCATGCTGCAGATCAGCCCTTCAGACTTCAGAGAAGGAAATGTCCCATGAATACATTCTATAGAGAGGAAGCCAGAGTTTGCAGGTAGAAACAGCTATGCCTCCATCTTTATTTTTCTGTCTGACCGGGCCAATCTTATTGTTGAGTGACTGGAGATGGTTCACTGAACATTCAATAAGGGCATGAGATAAAAGGTGTGTGTGTGTGTGTGTGTGTGTGTGTGTGTGTGTGTGTGTGTGTGTATGTGTGTGTGTGAGAAAGAGAGAGAGAGAGAGAGAGAGACAGACAGAGAGAGAGACAGAGAGAGAGAGAGACAGAGAGAGAGACAGAGAGGAGGGTCTACTTCAAATATACACAACTACTTAGTTCAGTTCTCCACCCTCCACTAAATCTTATTCACACTATGGTGACCAGATATTATATTTAATACATACTAAGTGATTTCTTGACATGTTACATTTAAATTGCTAAAAATATGAAGTCCAGGGGCTGGAAGATTAGTGGTTAAGAGCACTTGCCAATCTTGCAGAGGACTTGAGTTAGTGCCCCGTACCCATATCAAGAAGCTTAGCTGCCTGTAATTCCACCTCCAGATGATCTGATACTTCCTTCTGACCTCTGAAAATGCCAGTACTATGTACACATACACACTTAAAGGTAAAATAAATTGTTAAAAAAATAAGAGATCTGAGCACACCAGAGTAGCCAGTCCTTTTGTCCTCAGCCAGTTTAAAACCCTTGAGCTGAAACTTTAGTCACCATTGTGCCACTTTGACCCCTGCAGCTGGGAAGCCTATCAGGTTTGCCCAGGGGATGTCTTCACTCAGTCCTGGACAGCTGTGAAAGCATCCCAACACAGAATCATAAACTTACTTAAAACACTGAGTCGTCTGGTGGCTATTTTTGTAGCGTGATTGCACAGTTGTTAAGCATGACCATTGCAGATGACAACACCATTCCATAATGTCAAATAGTTGGAAGCTCTAACTCTTCTTTTGAGAATATGCTTGCGGGAAGCATATAGCTGCATTCTTCTCACCCCTGCATTGTTTTCAGGGCATAAAAGAGTTAACAAAGCAATATTTATAATTGCATTTATTTTTTTTGTTAGCCCATATTTTCTCCTCAACTTTGGCACCTGCTACTACTTGTCTGATAGGAGAAAACAAAAGGAATCAGAAAGAGCAAACAAATGTTAATGAGAAAACTCAGAAACAGCTGAGATGCTTAGTTTTCAACAGCTTTCTTGTTCCATAAACATGTGGACACATGGTTTTGATTTGCTCCTGCATATTTATAACATGGTTGTACTTCACTGATTAGAAATGGGTTTCTGCTTACTGTAATAGACTGGAAATGGAAAGACTAAGATGAATACTTGTGTTCGTTCAGTAGGTTCATTGAGAATCTACTATGTGGGCTAGACTGAATGTTTAAATTGCATTGATCTGTTTATTCTTGGCAACACCTTTATCAGTTTGGTGTCATTTCTGTGCTTGCACAAAATAAGGATCAGAGAGGGTAAATAACAACCCAAGGTCAATAAAAATCCTGGTAAGAAAGAGAAGTTTTATTTGTTTGGAGGCCAAGAGTTTGAACAACTAACTCAAGAAACCAAGCCTCAGTAGTGCTTCCTGGGTGTTTACTTAATATATCTTCCTTCATTTCCTTAGCTATTTTCTCAGTTAGGGTTTCTATTTCTATGAAGAAACAACATGCCGGGCGGTGGTGGCGCATGCCTTTAATCCCAGCACTCGGGAGGCAGAGCCAGGCGGATCTTTGTGAGTTCGAGGCCAGCCTGGGCTACCAAGTGAGTTCCAGGAAAGGCGCAAAGCTACACAGAGAAATTCTGTCTCGAAAAAACCAAAAAAAAAAAAAAAAAAAAAAAGAAAAAAAAGAAAGAAAGAAAGAAAAAAGAAAGAGAAACATGACCGTGGCAACTCTTATAAAGGAAAAAACATTTAATTGGGGTGGCTTACATTTTTAGAGGGTTAGTCCATTAACATCATGGTATAACATGGTGGCATGCAGGCAGACACGCTGCTAGAGAAGTAGCTGAGAGTCCTACATGTAACTCTAAGATAACAGGAAGTGGCCTGTGTCACTGAGTGTAGCTTGACATAAGAAACCTCAAAGCCCACCCCCACACTGACACACTTCTAACAAGACCAAACCTCCTAATAGTGCCACTCCCTTTGGAGGCCATTTTCTTTCAAATCAACACATTCTACTCCCTGGCCCCCAAAGGCTTATAGCCAAATCATAATGCAAAAAAATGCATTAGTCCAACTTCAAAAGTTCCCATAGTCTATAATGCTCTCAAACTTATTTAAAATTCTAAAGTTCAAAGTCTCTTCTGAGATTCATGCATTGTCTTATCTATAATCCTCTATAAAATTAAAATAAAAAAGCAGATCACATACTTCCAACATATAATGGCACAGGATACACATTGCCATTCCAAATTGTAGAGAAGGGAGCATAGTGAGGAAATATTGGACCAAAGCAAGACTGAAAATCAGCTGGACAAACTTGAAACTCTGCATCCCCATGTCTGATGTCAAGATCAGCAGATCTCCAACTCCTTTCAGCTTTGTTGACTGCAACACAATTCTTTCTCTTAGGCTGTTTCCACTTCCTGTCAGCAGCTTCCTTGGCAGGTATCCCAGGGCTGTGGCATTTCCAAATCTTGGAGTCTCCAAGATGATCCAGGCTTTATCTTCACATCTTCATGTAACTGGTCTTTCTAGGCATCCATGCAGGGACACCCCTGACTCAGTGTAGCCATGGAGGCAAATTCCATAGCCCCTTCCTTCTACCCTTAACTCCAGAACCACATGGCTGAAGCTGCCAAGTTCTACTGTTTACTACATCTGGAACATGGCTCCCTTATTCAATTACATCTTCACCTACTTTCTGTTTTCAATGGTTTCCTTCACTGCTGAAGCTTGGCTATCCTTGAACTTGCTCTGTAGACCATGCTGGCCTCAAACTCAGAGATCTATCAATTACATCTTCACCAGCTTTCTGTTTTCAATGGTTACCTTCACTGCCTAAGCTTAGCTGTTCTACAACTTGCTCTGTAGACCAAACTGGCCTCAAACTTAGAGATCTGTCAGCCTCTTATCTCTGGGGTGCTAGGATCAAAGCTAGGCACCACCATACCCAGCTCTAAGCTTTTCTTTGATTCATTTTCACCAACTGGAAACTTGGCTGGGTGGGATCTTGCCCTCAGGTCACCATTCCCTTTATTTCATTTCTTAATCTGTTTATCTCCTTGAATATAGGACTTAGCTCCATTCCACTCTCTGGTACTCTGTTTGTCCTCAAATTTTACACTTTCTTGCCCCTTTTTAATATAAATCTGTATAAGAGTGACTGGTAATAATTACACAACTGAATCAATACTGGGCTGTTCTGAGAATTCTTCTGCCAATGGAATTAATCTAAAACTCTTCATTTTAGGCTTAGGCAGAATCTAGGCAATATACTAAAATTCTTCTCCTCTGAAACCACTTGAGCCAGCTGCCCACAGTTCAAATAATTCTCAGCACTATTGTCTTCCATGCTCCTACTAGTATGGCTCATTAAGCAGTGCTTCAAGCATTCCACTGCTTTCCTAACCCAAAGTACCCAAGTCTAAACTCCTCCAAACAAAAACATGGTCAGGCCTATCACAGCAATACTCCAGTCCCTAGTACCAACTTCTATCTTAGTTAGGGTTTTTATTGGTGTGAAGAGACAACACTATCACAGCAACTCTTATAAAGGAAAAATATTTAATTGGGGTAACTGACATTTTCAGAGGGTTAATCCATTATCATCATGGTGCAATGTGGTGGCACGCAGGCAGATATGCTGCTGGAGAAGTAGCTGAGAGTCCTACATCTTGATCTCAGGCAACAGGAAGTAGTCTGTGTCACTGGGTGTAGGTTGAGCATAGAACACTTCAAAGCCCACTTCCACAGTGACACACTTTTTCCAACAAGGCCATGCTTCCTAATATTGCCACTCCCTTTGGGGACCATTTTCTTCCAAACCACCACAGGTACCATGGCCTGAAAATTGTTTGCTCACAATTCTTCAGTTTAGGGGAAATTATGACCAGTTTTCCTAGAAACCCACAAATTTTTCCTTTCATATTTTCTCTTTATCTTATGGAAAGATGAAAGTCTTAAAGAAATCTAAGCCATACAGTGACAGACAAAATACATAATATTTCTCTTCTGAGACCATGCCTTGTCCCTATGCTATAGGACACTATGGAAATGGCATTCGGTCATCATGATTGAATAGCTCTGGGCTCAGTCTTAGATTATTGTTATTTCTAGAATATTGCAACCTAATATATTCTTAATCCCTGTTAGTGTCCATTTTTGCATTTCCACACTAAAGGCATGGCATATAATATTTACAGCCACCTCTCTTCATTTCTCATTCTTGTTTTGCACCCTTATTACTTGCACCCTCATCCCACTAATAATCAAGATAAATGGGCCAGTGGGATAGTTCAGAGGTTAAAAGCACTTGCCACTCAAGTCTGATGACCTGGGTTTGATCCCTAGTACCTGCAATGGAAAAAGAGAAAGGACTCTGAAAGGTTGTCATCTGACTTCTAAACACATGCCATGACACACGCATGCCCTCTCTTCCTCTCTGTCTCTGTCTTTGTCTGTCTCTCTGTCTCTCTGTCTCTCTCTCTCTCTCTCTCTCTCTCTCTCTCTCTCTCTCTCTCTCTC
>CABHPP010122280.1:3745-40130 GCA_902168425.1 Peromyscus attwateri | reverse complement strand
CCCCACAAAAACCTGACCTTGTGAATTAGAAAAGCTCATTTATTGTAACACTTTAAACCAAATTATGTTATCAATCTAGAAATGAGTAAAGCACTAAGAAGGAGCTCAAGTCAAGGGACAGTAGTATTTATATATAGCATGTCTATTTAAATAAAGTATCATGTGAATAGGACAATTAGTTATTAAAGCCAAAAGTCACAAACGTTCCAGAAATTAGTGGAACCTTTTAAAACAAGGAGCCATAAATATAAATACTAAGATGCCTTCAGATCAAGTTTGGTACATACTGTAATCTAGCCCTTGAGAAGGGTAGGCAAGAGGATCAGGAGTTCAAGGTATCCCTTGGCTACCTAGTGATGTCAGTGTGGGCTAGTTAAGATCCTGCCATATATTATTAACATATTTTATGATTATTGTTATTAATAAATTATTAATCTATATTAATGTCTTCATTTATGTAATAAAAATTATTTTGCTCTTAAAGGATATGTGACTACTATTCTGGATGACGCAAAAATTTATTCAAGTCATGCTAAGAAACCTACTGTTGATGCAGATGATGTGAGACTGGCAATCCAGTGTCGGGCTGACCAGTCTTTTACCTCTCCTCCCCCAAGAGATGTGAGCAAACATTTATTTGCAGTTCTTTTCACTTATACTTTAAAAATTATATTTCTAGCCGGGCGTTGGTGGCGCACGCCTTTAATCCCAGCACTCGGGAGGCAGAGGCAGGCGGATCTCTGTGAGTTCGAGGCCAGCCTGGGCTACCAAGTGAGCTCCAGGAAAGGCGCAAAGCTACACAGAGAAACCCTGTCTCGAAAAAAAAACCAAAAAAAAAATTATATTTCTAACGAGGATTTTTCTCTTTTAGTTTTTACTAGATATTGCACGGCAGAAAAATCAAACCCCTTTGCCACTGATTAAGCCATATGCAGGACCTAGACTGCCGCCTGATAGATACTGCCTAACAGCTCCAAACTATAGACTGAAGTCCTTAATTAAAAAGGTAAGAATTTCTGGCTCATGCCTGTAATCCCAGCAGTAGGGATGCAGAGGCAGAAAGATCAGGAATTCAACACCATCCTTATCTCTTCAGGGCCATCCTGAGCTACATGAATTGCTTATCTCAAAAAAAGGGAAGAAGTTTCAGTTGATTTGTTTTTTAAAAGGTGGAAGTAATAGGTACACTTATAAAAAGCAAAATTCCTGTAGATAGCACAGTAAAGATTAAAATAATTCTTAGAATGTTTTTTAATTTTCAGAGCTAGAAGAAACTTCATTATTTCATCTAACCCAGTGAGAATCTTTCTCATTATACAACTGAACCTGAACTCATGGAGACAGTGGTAGAGCTAGGACTGATTCCCAGATCTCATAGCTCACAATCTTTCTACTTTGCCATAGCTTTCTTTGTGTGAGCTCCAATAATGAATGAATGATATGCCATCAGTAATTAGACCTAAGGCTCTCTCAGCACTGAAAATGAACTCTCCATATTGGGCTGCCTTTGGTTTCTGAAATTCTGCTGTAAGACCGTTTTAATTTAGGCACAGTTAAGACACTGACTAGTTAAAATCCAATATTATAATACAAGGAAGTTAGTATTTGTCACCAGTCATAAGACTCTACCTTAAATATTCTACAGAATTAGATAGGGTCATAATTATGTATTTATGCAAAAATTCCAAATATTGGATTTAATACACAGAAGTATGTGAAGAAGTAGCATGACAAAAAGAAAACCACAATAAAAACATATTTTTGCATTGGATCATCCACTAATAAGTCACATCAACAGTTACAATTTCACTCTTCATCAAATTGAGGTGTCAAATCTTAACATTAACTTGTGTTTGAATCCCCTAGGGACCTAACCAAGGAAGACTAGTTCCTAGATTGAGTGTCGGTGCTGTTAGTAGCAGACCTACTACTCCTCCTGTAGGTAAGTAAGAGGGAAATGGCCTTTCTGGACGGTAAAAACAGTGTCTCAGCCTTTGCTTTGGAACCATAACCCAAGTCAAAATGGGAGTCAAAAACCTCCAGTATGTTGCCATTGATAATTTTACTCATCAATGACAAAAACCACAGACTGACCGATCCCAAATGACACTGGCCCAACTCTTGTTGGTATAAACTGTGATTCCAGAGACACTTTATTATTTCTCCACCTTCTGTGCTTCAAGTCACCAAACACACCCTTGCCAGCTACCAGCTTAATCAGAACTTGCCAGGTGGCAGTGGCACACGCCTTTAATCCCAGCACTTGGGAGGCAGAGGCAGGTGGATCTCTGAGTTCGAGGCCAGCCTGGTCTACAGAGCGAGCTCCAGGACAGGTACCAAAGCTACACAGAGAAACCCTGTCTCAAAAAAACAAAAACAAAAATCAGAACTTAAAGAAATGTCTCGATAAACTGGGTACAGGTTCAGAGAAGTTTAAAATCTACAGAAAACTCAAGGATCTTAAAAATAGGCTTTAATACTTACCTTTTAAAAACAGTACAAGGACCAGCCTGGGTGACATAAAGGAAATCATGCTAATTATCCTATATTGGTCAGTGAGAGCCCTCAAGCTGTGTCCTATAATGTATTTGATAGCTCTCCATCATACTGTGTACATTTCTGACATACAATGTTCCAAGCCTATCTTATATTTCTTTGTCCAGGTTTTAGAATCAACCACTTCTCCAAAGAGCCTTAGTTCTTTTTAGTGAATGGTATTTAGGAACCAATATTTGTAATGATTTAAAAAAGTTTTCTGATTTTTTTCATGTTTTGCAGAAAAAAATTCTCTTTTTCACTTGTATTAATTCCATGGCTCTTGCTGCTTTTGAGTCTTACCTGTGTCATTATATGTCTAGTAGATGAATGATTAAGTTTTTTTTTTTAACTGGGCCTTAATCTGTACCCGGGATAGCCTTAAACTTGCTGTCCTTCAACCTTCTGAGTATTCAGATTACAGTTGAGGAACAGTGCCCAGCTATCATTTGACCTTTGAGATGTGAACCATCTCTCTCTATTGTCAGGATATACATTTACATGTCAGCATTTTAAAACTTGTTAGCTGTGTAGCTCCAGTAACCCACATATAACCTCTGGTGAGCAGACACTTGCAGTAATATAAAATCTGTGTAACCACTTACCTGCATGTTCACATTAAGTGAATATCCAATTTTTGCTTTTTGATTTTTTGAAAGTTATCTCACTGTGTTGCCCAGGCTTGTGCTGATCTCCTAAGCTCAATGTTCTGCCTGTCTCTGCTTCCTGACTAGCTGGACTACAGGTGTGTGCCACTGCACACAGAAGAGCAGGGTGTAGTGCTCAGTTACTGTAACAGGCAAGGGAGCCAACTTCAGTTAGTGTGTAGCACCTAGACTATAAATCTTAACCGAAACTTTCTATTAAAGGTATAATCGTTAAAATTAAGCAAACTTACACTTTTCTTTTTCAGCACAGTAAACATACTTACTAAAGAAAAGTGAGGAAAATAAAACTCCCAAGAGTGAGAGGATTACGGAGGAAGAATCCCCATTGTAAATCTTTTTACTCTGCCCTCAGTTCTCGCCTCCCATCAGCCCTCTCTACTTTGAAGATGTATTCCTGTAAGCTATGGAGTATAGAATATAAATATGTAATAAATCATCTAACTGATATGATCTGTTCAATTGTAACTACAGCACCCCCACAAACAGTATCTGTCCCACCAAATAAAGTTCCAACTCCAGTGACAGTGACAAGCCAAAGATTTGCAATGCAGATTCCACCTTCTCAGTCCGCACCTGCCAAACCAGGTAACGTGATATGGAAGCGGGTCAGAATCCAGGAATAATTTCCAGTTATACAACAGTTTGTATTACTGTAGGAAGACTCTTGCTTTAGTATCACAACAGAAAGGTGGCAGGTAGAGCTGCAGGTTCTTCAAACAAGGTCTCTAGCATTAGCTTTACATATACATAACATTTCAGGAGGAGGGTGGCATATTGAGTGTGCTCATCAAATTCCAAAATAATATAAATAAGAGAAATTGGAGTTCACAGATCTCAGAGGTGTCTTCAGGGAAAAGCACTTCAAGTAAAAACTCAAGAAAAATGATACCGTTTAGTGAAGAGTGTGCATGATCCCATTGTAAATTTGAATGAAAATGTGCCTGTATTCACATCATAGGTGGCAGCTGTAACTGGAGCAATGCAATATTTTATAGCCTGCTGATGTGTATGTTTAGATGCATCTTTTGAAACATTATCTCCATACAAGAAACAACTTAAATAAAAGTTGGGCCAGCAAGATGGCTCTGTGGCCATCAAGTCACCAAGCCTGATGACCTAGGTTCAATCCCCAGGACCCACATGGTGTAAAGAGAGAACTTTCCCCAAAAGTTATCCTCCAACCTCTACATGTGTTCTGTGGTACACACACACCTGCACACATACACACAAGTAACTAAAGGCAATTATTTTGAAAAATGCCCTATAAAAGAAGCATGTCTCCTGGCCTTACACATTAATCCAGTGCACTGAATGCTAATTACAAACTCAGGTAAAAATAAAACAAAATTTTGTTAACTTTGCAATATATAGGTTTAGGGAGATTTATCTATACATAGATCCAAACATCCTTACGCCTGATAAAATCACTATTAGCAAATTGAAGAATGTTTAAAGATTGAAGTCCACTCTTAGTAATTACCTGTATCTCTTCTACGGTTTAGTTGTGTGCTGTGCTGTTGAAGCTTGTATAAAAATTATATTCTGCTTTGTTGTCTACTTTTGGATCAGGGGTAACTGATTATCTGTGGGGCTTTTCTTCTGTTTATAGCTCCTGCAACGACGGCAGTCCAAAATGTTCTGATTAATCCTTCAATGATTGGGTCCAAAAATATTCTCATTACTACCAATATGGTTTCCTCACAGAACACAGCCAGTGACTCAAACCCACTGAAGAGGAAGCATGACGATGAGGATGATGATGACACTATGTGAGGAATAAAGTCTGTTCTCCATCCATTAAAAGTTGAGTGCGTCTGGGCCCACATGGTGGACCAGACAGCCTAGGTCTTCATACGTTTTATCTTAGAAATAAATATAGTGACAACATTTTTCACTCTAGTGACACCTGGTAGGTTTTGTTAACTGTACAAATGTTTTCTCGGTAGGCTTCAGGTATACAAGTACTTGTTTCTAGACAGCTTCACTAATATTGAGTCTCACCATGGCAATTCTATTTTTAGAAGCAGTTTTGCGCCATGAGTCACTGACAGCAGCACTTGGATTTCATTCAGTTCCTGGTCTCATTTACATGACTTTCTTTTGTTAGGTGAACGATTCACATTATCACCTTTTTGACCGACCAAATCTCTGAAATTAGTAAACTTTTTATTTGAAACAGTGGGTTTAGAAGGGTGCTAAATCCATTTTGAATGTATTTGGGTTTTGGTCTTTTCTAACGCCCCACCTCAGCTCACTATCTAGATCCCATTTGTTTCCTGTCCCCACCTCTCACCGCCTTAAGTCACTTGCCATTGCACTTACACGTAAAAGACGGTAACTGGAATTTGTCAAGCGCCCTATATGCCTGGCCTTCTGTAGTTCACTTGAACCTGAGTGTCTGCATTTGCAATTTGTCACTCCATTAACAGAGCAGCTGGGTCTCAGCCCTTGCCTTTCATGCCTCTTAAGCTTTACTCAGTGACAGGCAGTGACATTCCAAGTTAACTTCACCATCTTTCATGTTTATAACTTAACAGATATAACATGAAACCTGCCTTGGTAATTTACACTGGACCCAGACAAAACCACTGAAGAGCAAGTGTTTTTGTTTGTTTTCTTCCCACCTGCATAGACGCCTTGGTCACTACTGCTTGAAGCAGTCCACTGGTCTCATTCAGATCATCTTTCTAGCTTGCTGCTGAGGGTGTCAACGGAAGATGGGATCTAGCCTGAGAGTAGTCTAATGATCCTCCTTCCCCATCAGGCCACCAGGAAAAACAGACTAGTGTCAACCTGACTCATTTACACATGCCCTACAGAAATTCTCCAACCATGTTTCTAAACACTATCTTGTTTTTATACATACCTACAAGACTCATTGGGAAAGATTGCAGCTTTTTTGAGAGTATAAAAAGAAGTTTGATTTGGTTGGATTTAAGTTCCACATGGCCAACACTGGAAAAATGTAAGCAGAGCTTTCCAGAACCTTCACATTATTTAGATTTTATAGCCGTGGGTCATCAAAACTTTATTAAGTATCAGCATAGGATGGTGTTTGACACAAGAAAAGTAGTACAGTAACAAGACAGAAATGTCTCATCGCAGTTGGAATGTTCGGGAAAGTTGATCTGGTCAGTGTCATAAGAGAAATGTGCATTATACAGCACGGATGTGACTACTTGAATGTACTCAGGGAAGCAGATCGGGTGGCCTAGGTTCTAGTGCTAGTTTCATTTGCCAACCATGTGACCTTACTTTACCTCTGAGCCTTGTTCTCACTAGTAATAGGGAAAGAAATAACACCTACCCTGCCTACCTCACAGGGATGTTGTGAGGGTTTGGCTGGTGTGTGTGTCTCTGTGTGTGTCTGTGTGAGAAAGTTCAAGATTGTAAAAGCTATATAAGTAATTATTAATGTATTTGTTCCAAGGTTATTAATAAAAATCTAACTTTATCAGTGACTTCATTTGTGACTGAATGGATTCAAGCAAAGTGAATAAGGCAACAACAGTATAGCAATTCAGATCTCCTGATGTTGCGTCAGGGGACTGCTTGCTTTTGCTAGGAATTGGCATTTGACTCACGGCAAAGAAATCAATAAAAATCAAATATGGGTTTAAAATCTTACAAACTTAAGATGCTGTCTTTGGTGGAATTTGTTTATAGAGCTCTGTACTGAACTAAAACTGGTCTTGGGAAGGGTCATTGGGGAGTGAAGCCAGGGGACAGGT
Organism: Peromyscus attwateri; assembly: GCA_902168425.1. Lineage (NCBI taxonomy): Eukaryota > Metazoa > Chordata > Mammalia > Rodentia > Cricetidae > Peromyscus > Peromyscus attwateri. Next base: position 33,196 of record CABHPP010122280.1, on the reverse strand, counting down.
AGGAAGGTGACTTCTCACTGTATACCCTTTTTGATTATATGTATGTAAATCTATGCCAGGGGGAAACTGGGTATTGAAAAAGCAGGAAACAATGAGCTAATAATTATATTTAAGCTGGGAGTGGTGATGCATAATTCCAGCACTCAGGAGGCTCCGGCTGGATCAGGATCGTAAGTTTGAGGCTAGCCTGAACTATAGTATAAAATTCTTATTGCACAGCTCCCCAAAACCCAAAATTTGAATTCCTCATTTACAGCATGGGGATTCTGTGGACATATTAAGGGACTGAAAGTGATTTTACTATTTAAAATCTGTGCCTTTTCAACATTTTATGGGCTTACACTACTCTAATGTACATGTACAGGAACAGTTTGTTCCTGGGTATCTCCTTTGACCAGGTTTTAAATTCCTTCAGGACAAAAGTCCTATCTTCTGTTCCCTCCACTGTGTCCTGAGTACACAGTGGTACTGCAATATTTGGTTGCTTGCCAAGGTACCTTTTCTTTTAAACTGGAGTTTCTCTATTCATTCTCTGTATTAAAAATATAAATAGGGGGCTGGAGAGGTGGCTTAGTAGTTAAGAGCACTGGGCTGCTTCTCCAGAGGACCCTGGTTGGATTCCCAGCAACTACATAGCAGCTCACAACAATCTGTAACTCCAACAACCTATTCTGGTCTCCAAAGGCACTGCATACATGTTCACAGATGTACATGTATGCAAAAGACCCATACACATAAAGTCCAAAAACTGAAGGAACTTTGTAAATAGAAAACCCTGGAAATAGTCTCATAAAGTACTTAAAAGATACAATGAAAAATTGAAAGAGAGTGCTGTCAATTATAGTCTAAGTACTAAATGCATGGATATTTATTTATAGCTCTTTCAACTTCTCTGCACTTGAAATAAAAGTATTGAAGAAAAGGTAGTGTGTGTGGCAAGGGGGATCATCAGCTAAAGTTCTAGTCCAACAACAGTAATGTTCACTTGCTACATCTCTGAGCCTCACCTACAAAGACTGGACTAAAATTCCTGCTGCTCAAACCAGGTCTGTCTAATACTGTATTTAGGAATACAGAAACAAATATAGAGAAGCATATAAACTAGAATGCCAAAGAATTAAGGACCTAACTAGAGCTTTCACAATCTCTGCTTAAGCAACTGCCAAGTTAGACTTGACAGTGGCAATGAAACAATGCCTTCAACTCTGATAAAAATAATGTTCAGGGGGCTGGAGAGATGGCTCAGGTTAAGAGCACTGACTGCTCTTCCAGAGGTCCTGAGTTTAATTCCCAGCAACCACATGGTGGCTCACAACCATCTGTAATGAGATCTGGCGCCCTCTTCTGGCCTGCAGTTATACATGCTGTATACATAATAAATAAATAAATGAAAAAAAAAATGAAATTCAGGTTTTAACTATATATACCATCATGTCTACATAACCAAGGGTTATAATTAGACAAACACCAGTATCTATATTAAACATAAGACTCTGTAATTTCTTTGGTATTTAAGAGATGATTTAATGTTAGGTACTTTAAGCATGAGAGGTTATACACAGGTTTTAAGGAAATACTACGTTTTATAGAAAGAATGAGCATCAGCAGAGTTTGGTATCAGAGATACCTAGACCCAATTCCCCATAGATACAAAAGCATGGCCAGATTAGCAATCATGTTTAAGAGTTGAACAGCTATTTCAGACCAAGGCTCAGCCCTTCCTCCTTGGCCCTTCCTCAGGAAGTAAGTCCAGATTTCATACAAAGTAAATTAGCCAGGCATGGTGATGCTTTCCTACCATCAGCACTCCAGGGGCAAAGGCAGAAGGATCACTGCAAGTTCAAGGCCAGCCTGAGCTAGATAACAAATTCCAGGCCAGCCAGGGCTACACAATTTACTCTCAAAAAAAAATGAGTAAACTGAGACACAATTAAGTCAAAAGAGTAAACTGAGATACACTTAACTCTCAAAAAAAAGAATAACTGAGAAAGAGGGGGAAAACAAGGGTTTCCAAGGTGACAAGAACCCTCCCCAGAGGGACACAGGAAAGCCCTGAGCAACAAGTATACACCAAACCTAGGGCAGCCAGTGAAACTGGAGCAGAGAGGCACTAAGGATTCCAGAACAGATTTCTAAAGTCATACTTTTAGTGGATGTTGGAATGAATCAGTCCTGAAAATTATTTTATTTTTCTGTTTTGAGATAGGAGGATCTCACTTTGTAGCCTTGGTTAATGTGGAACTTATGATGTGCTAAGATCAAAATATGTGCATCATGCCCAGCAAGAAAAATTTGTTAATTATAAAGTAAATTAAAATGACAAAAATATAGCATACTATATACATATATTTATAGCACTTACCATGTAAACCTTAGGACTTGAGAAAGGATCTTATAGACGAGACTGGCCTCTAAACTCACTATGTAGCCAAGGATTTGCTTGAACTTCTGTCCTTGCTACCCATGTGATGGAATTACAAGCAAACACCATGCCCGGATCCTTCATAATGTAAATTTCTGATCTAATTTATAGCAATGGCAAACAACACTAGAATGAGGAAGTGTTTGTGGAACAGAGGCTGTTGATTCCATTCTTCAAACCACGAAATTAACAGACATGTTTGAAAGTCTCAGTACTTGAAACCATGAGATGGGAATCAAAAAGAAAAACAATGGTCACACTAGGAAATGGGAATCAAGAATGGGAAGAATGAGCTGGGACTTCTTTTGGTTTGTTTTGTTTATAAGGCTTGGCTTTTGAAATTACGGTATCCAACGTTTTTTAAAAAAAAAAAAAAAAGCAAAAGCAAGAATAGGCCTTCATAAGGAGCAGGCATTTCTCTAATCCCACCTCCCCGCTACTGCAGCCCCAATCCTTCCATTCAAACATCCATAGATTCGATTCTCACCCTTCCTAACAAAGCATGACAGGAAAACTCCGGTTTCGGTGGACATCTTTATTAATAATCATCAACTTCTCCAAACCTACAGCTGGAATTTCATCTCATTTCCATGCCGAGTCATGAACGGTGACAAAGCTAACCAGAGACTACTCAAAGAGAACTAAGCTTTTATAGCTCACTTTCTTTTACAGGCAGAATATAAGTAGATGCACTCTAGAATGCACAATGGTTTAGTCACTAAGGAACTTATATGGGATCTTGAAGAATGTAGACAAATCCCGAGGCAGTAAAGACGAGCTGAGATGCTGTGCAACTGTTTAAGGGTTCCTGGTGCTGCATCTCAGTCACTAGCTGAATCTTGCGCTAACACCAAATGGAGATGCGGAAAATACACTAAGTTGACTTAGGGGCTGTGCACAGGAACCAAAAGGCAGGAAAATACTAAACATTGCTGAGAGCATCCACCCCAGGAAGGACTTTACCTGTTTTTGAGAGAGCACACACACAGACAGCATTACTGTAAGACCCACTAAGTTACATCTGCCCTTTTGTCTTCCTGATGAAATGCCAGCTCTGTTAGGTTATAGGGCAAGAGTTCAAAAACCCCAGCATTCTGGGTCCCAGGCCAATTCAAACGTGTTCCTACCTACCCCTCCCGCCAAGTGGATGCAGGTGCTTTGTTTGTACTACCTAGCTAATATGACTGCTAGTGACAGCTGCTGGAGCTCTCCACTGGTCCCCACCCTGCCTTCAAATAAACACAAAATAACCTCACCTTCCAGGAGCTCGAGACTGGCACCACCCCCAGTGCTCACGTGGCTAACTTTATCCTCCGTATTCCATTTGGCACAGCAAGTGGCAGTGTCTCCACCACCTGTTGAATGAAGACCGGAGAAAAATGTTTTGGCACCAAAACTGGAAAACAATGTGGTTCGCAACCCAAAATGTAGCTGATAAACTCCCCCATTCCATCTCAAGAGGATCCCCTATGATTGATACCTCCATGAACTATCAGCTAGAGATTTACCCATAACGAGACCCAGAAAATATTAACCACATGCCCCTCTGCCTTCCCCTGAACACAGCTCAGCCACGTTGCATTAGTGTGAGTTTAGTAAGGACCCCTTACCTATGATAGTGATGCAACCCCTAGAAGTGGCTTTTACCACCTCATCCATGAGGGACTTGGTTCCCCTGGCAAAAGCTTCCCATTCAAACACCCCAACGGGTCCATTCCAAACAATCTGCTTAGCTCGAGCCACAGCCTCAGCATATTTCTTGCTGCTCTCAGTACCACAGTCCAAGCCCTGGAGGGTAGAATCAAGAGGATGAAGCATTAAGACAACTCACTTGTGCGCCGGGCATGGTGGCGCATGCCCTTAATCCCAGTACTCAGGAGGCAGAGGCAGGCGGATCTCTGTGAGTTATAGGCCAGCCTGGTCTACAGAGTGAGTTCTAGGACAGCCAGGGCTACACAGAGAATCTCGGTTGTTGTAGTATTTTTTTTTTCCAGACAGGGTTTCTCTGTGTAGTTTTGGTGCCTGTCCTGGAAACTCACTCTGTAGCCCAGGCTGGCCTCGAACTCAGAAATCCTCCTGTCTCTGCCTCCCAAGTGCTGGGATTAAAGGCGTGCATCACCACCGCCTGGTATAGAATATTATTTTAAGATGTGTTACATTTGTTTATTCTGGAGAACATTTGATTTAATGATGCAAAGATGTGTTGCATTCTTTAAGTTGCATTTGTTTAACTCCGTGAAGCTGTGTTACTTTGCCTGTCTAAAACACCTGATGGTCTAATAAAGAGCTGAATGGCCAATAGCTAGGCAGGAGAAAGGATAGACAGGACTGGCAGGCAGAGAGAATAAATAGAAAGAGAAAAAGAGAAAAATGATTAAGGAGCAAAAAAAGAAAGGGCCAGCCACCTAGCCACACAGCCAGACACAAAATAAGAAGGAAAGAAAAGATATACAGAAATAGAGAAAGATAAAAGCCCAGAGGCAAAAGGTAGACAGGATAATTTAAATTAAGAGAAGCTGGCTAGAAATAAGCCAAGCTAAGGCCAGGAATTTATAAGTGAGAATAAGTCTCCATGTGATTTATTTGGGAGCTGGGTGGCAGGCCCCCAAAGAGCCAAAAGAGTTAAAACAAACAAATAATCAACAACACTGTCTTGAAAAACAAAAAAAAGTTAAAATCTGTTTTAATTTAAGTTTTATTCATTTGTGTGTGTGTGTGCACGCACGCGCACGCATGTCAGAAGACAGTTTTGGAAAAGTAGGTTTTCCCTTTCCATAAAGTGGGTCCTAGGGATTGAACTCAGGTTATCAGGCTTAGCGGCAAGTGCTTTTACCTACTCAGCCATTGAGCTGGTCCTAGTCTACAGAGTGCATTCCAGGATAGGCCCCAAAGCTACACACAGAAACTGTCTCAAAAAACCATAAAAAAAAAGAAAACTTACTAGCACCAAATATCACCTCTACCAAGACCATAATGTAAGGCTGAATGAACTTCAAGAGTTTCTAGTAGAATCCTCTAGCCTGTGTGTATATGCCTTTTGACAAAAACATTCTACTTTATGGATCAAATAAAGCCAAACCTCATGTTGCCTAATAGCAGCCAAGATCTAGATCAGTGGTTCTCACCCAGATCGATTCTGCCTATCAGACCAGTATGTGCCAATGTCTGCAGATGTTTTCGGTTGTTGCAACTTGGGGTGAACACAACTGACACCTTGCAGCTAGTGATTCTTTACATATGCCACAATATAACAGCCTTGCCACAGCTAGAACTATTTGAGACTAAGACACACTGAACTAGATCAGTTGTGTTCAAACCTTCCATGTATCATAATCTCCAGGAAGCCTTGGTCAAAAACAGTGGGCTGAATCTCACTCCTAGGGTTTCTGACTCAGTCTAAAATAGGGCTCAAGAATTTGCCTCTTTTGTTTGTTTGTTTTTTGAGACAGGATCTCACTATTCCCCCTTGACTGGCCAGGAATTTGCTATGTAGACCAGGCCAGCCTCAAACTCATATACGGATTAAAGGTGAGTGCCACAATGCCCAGTCTGTATGATTTATTTATGCTCATGCATGTGTATATGCCACATGTATATGGGGGCCCAGAGACCAGAAAGGGCATTGGATCCCCTCACACTGGAATTATAGGTGGTTGTGAACCACCCAATGTGGGTACTAGAAACCTAACTCTCCCCATAAGTGCTAAGCCATCTCTTCAGATCCCAAATTTGCCTTTTTAAAACAACTTCCAAAAATGATGCTTGTGGGACCACACTGTGGGAAACAATGAAACAGAAAAATGTCTAACAAATGAAAAATAGTGAGCAAACAAGCATATAAACATATAAAGATAGGACTTTACACAGTTATCAAACTAATGTGAAGGCCAGGTATAATGGCACATCAGTTTAGGGTCCAGAAATATAGCTCAGGTCCCTCGGGTTTGTGTAGCAAGCACTCTGACCTACTGAGCCACCTCATTGACCTGCAAGTTTATTTACAATGGCTTGTAGTTAGCCATGTGGTCCAGAACAGTTCAGACCATGAAAGAGCACAGTACTATCTCCAGCACATAGTGCTAAACTGAAGAATATTCAAAAAGTGGGTTTGCACTGTCATTGATAAAACAGCAGCAATTACTCCATGCAATTGCCCTCCAAGTGCCCACTGCAACATTTCCCGTCCTGTTTCAGTCCCATGGAAATTAATATAAAACGTTTGTTGGAGAGGAAAGGGCACAGCTCAGTAGCTGAGCACTTCTTAACATCTGTGAAACACTCAGCTGGATCTCCAATGCCACAAAAAAATATCTGCTAGATGAATGAATTTTCTGACCACTTACATAACCAACCAACCAACTGACTCACCATCCAGCCAGCAGGTATACCAGAGGCCACAGTAGCTTGGCCAGTCTTGGCATTCTCATCAAATTTGTCAGCAGTGACAAAGTCAACAGGCAAGGTAATCTTCACACCATTCTTCTCAGCTTTGGACATGAGATCTTTGACAATCTTGGCTCCTTCTTCATCATACAGAGAAGTTCCAATCTACACAAGAGAGCCGAGGAAATGAAGATCAGCCTCTAAACTAAGAACATGACTGACTCACCACCGACGAGAGCATAACATACTCTAAAGTAATACAGATGAAATGGAAATGTTTTTAGGACTCACATAAACTGCTATCACTACAGAAGCCATTTCACAGCCACTTGCCATGGGGTTCCTACCTCCATGTTGTTGAGCACCTTCAGGAAGGTAAAAGCCATTCCACCACCAATGATCATCTCATTGACTTTGTCCAGCATATTATTGATCAGCTGGATCTTGTCTGCAACTTTCGCTCTAGAAGGGAAAGCAAGAATCATCACCACAAAGCACACAATTGGTAAGTGTGGTGCTAAAACTCAGAGACACAGCAGGAGAAAAGGAAATGCCCCAAGTGGCAAAAGTGCTGCCTAACTTTGCCATGTTTCTCCATCAATCCATGCTTAGAAGAAATCCTCTCAAGGCAGCTCCAGAACAAGAAGGGCTTAAAAAGGATATTCTCAGGTTAAGGGTATAGCTAAGTATGAGAACATGTCTTCCATGTATAAAACCCTGGGTTTGATCCTCAGCACCAAAAAACCAGAAAAACGAAACCTCCCTTATCTAAACAGCCACACCCCCATCCAAAATTCACAAAGCCCAGATTGCCAGATTAGTAACTGTGATGGTTTGAATGGAAATGGTCTCCAGAGACTCCTATTTGCATGCATAGTCCCCAGTTGAACGTCTAGAAAGCATGAGGCGGTGTGGCCTTGTTAGAGGAGGCATGTCATTAAGAGTGGCTTTAAGGCATCCAAAACCCATGCCAGGCCCAGCGTCTGTCTGTCTCTGCCTACAGCCTGTACATCCAGAAAAACCATAGTCTATCTTTAGGATTCAGGCTAACCTTGGCTTCAAGTGTTCAGAGATCTTACAACATATGCCCTGTGGTTAAAGGAAGACGGCTATATTTCAGTCTTACTCTAAAACCTGAACACACCAGTGGTTGACATTCACTCCCATATTCCAGATCTTCAGAAAACCTAAGAACCAAACCCAGACAGCTCAAATGCTAATTTGAAGAGAAGCCAGAGACAGGAGTCGGATGCTTTTAAATCAGTAAACAAAAGGTTCATTGTTTCCAGGAACTAACATTTTTGCAAGACAACACAAAAACCTATACCCATCTGGTTTATTTTTAGGACTCTGAAACAGGGCTCATGAAGCCTAGAGAGCAACTATGCTAGGTGCAATTGACACCCAGTTCCAGAGTCAATTTTCATCAGGAAATGCTGAGTGTGCTTAGTCATGTGGAAGAGGGGAAAAACATCCCATACATGGGTCATGGTCCTCTACCAGAAAGAGGCTGATGCCTAAACAGCTATGCCAAGTGGAAGGCAGCTTTCTCAACCAAGCAGTCCAAGTTCCTTCTTCCTACTTTATGTGCAATGTAGCCAGCCACCTGACCTTCACTTCTGAAAGTTCTTCTTGGCTAAACTATTATGATTACCCACACACTGCCTTTCCCCACAAGAAGAAACATAAAATAGGTACATGATCTGGAAAGTTATATCTAAATGATCCTTTAAGCCCTCAGAGGGAAGTTTTCAGTTATTCCCTACCATGCTGTAATCTACCAGCTTTGGAACTGTTTTAAGAAGCACCTTGCCAGGTGAATGGCCCAAGCATGTCATCCTAGAGCTCAGGAAGTTGAAGCATGAGGGTCAGGGCAAGATCATCCTGGACTACAAAGCAATTTCAAGGCTAGCCTGGGGTATGTGAGACCTTATCTTAAAGGGGAAAAGAAGAACCTCAGAGATTGAGATGAGCACCTTCGAGGGATCATTCTCCATTTTTCCCTGTGGAACCATTTTCTGCCCTTCTCTACATTCTTCTGTCCCACCAATCTGACCTACAGAGACAACATTAAGAGGCTCACATGCCTTCTGCTTTCCAGGTAAGTTGGCCAATCAGTGGTGCATGTAGGGGGTGCCCAGGCAGAAACTGAAGAAAAGGCACAGATATCTTTCCCTGGCTCCTTCTACCAGTTGACCAGCCCTATATCCCCTGACTAAATCCCAGAGGATTCTAATCAGACTGCCTTTTTCCACGGACTACCTCTCTGGAATCTTCTTTATCTTCAGATGCTAATGGCTATTAATAAACCCAGATGATGGCAGGGGATTTGCTAAACCCACCCTCACCTGTCAACAGTCTCTTTATTAAATTCTCCTCAGTTACCCATTGTGATTATGCTATCTGACCATAAACTACCCATGTTATGGACGACTATCAGGCTAACACTATTTAACATGGTCCCAAGGTGTTATTCATACCCTCCCAAGATAGCCAGGAAGGGTCGTTCAGGACTCTCCAAAGCTTTGGCAAAGTAGTTCAGTTCCTTCTTCATCAAAAATCCACCAGCCTTCTGTGGCAGATTCACACCCACCATGGAGCTAGAAGGAAAAAAAAAAGAAACCAAATTTATTCAAAATCCAGTCAAATTCTACCATTTTTTCCCCAGACCCAGAAGCCAGCTCCTTATCACTAAAATGTTTTCACCATTTGGGAAACCATGGTTTCATCCCTAAACTGCAATAAGGCCATTTATATCTTAGATACAATTCTGACTAAGTTTATGACCAAGGGTAAAACAAGCAATGGACTGAGGTGGAATTTAAAATACCCAGTTAGGTCAGGGTCTGAGCTAGGTCCTCTGCATATACTAATGTATATGGTTATGGTTGTGTAGCTGGGTGTTCTTATGGGACTCAAGATGTATGCCACCATGCCCAGAAGTACTTTAATGAATACAAATAAATGAATGGCAGGCCAGCACCATTCTGTAATCTAAAATTCTAACTGCTTTACTAAAAGACTAAAATCTTCTCATTTTTGCCTGCTCTTGGGACCCTTTTCCTCCTACTGGGTTGCTCGTCCAGCCTTGTGGAGAGGATGTGCCAAGTCCTATTGTAACTTGTTCTGCCATGTCCAGTTGCTATCCCTGGGAGACTTGCTGTTTTGAGAAGGGAAACAGGAGCGGATCTTAGGGAGAGGGGAAGTGGGAGAGTGGCCTTGGAGAAGCACAGGGAGGGGGAACTGTGGAGGGGCTGCTCAAGATCACTGTACTCTGCCTCTTGGTACCTGTGGGCTCGGTGTGCAGTCCCAAAAGCATCATTGACATAGACATCCCCAAGTTTGGACAGTGAGGCTCGGAAAGCATCAATTTTGGCTGGCTCGGCTTTAATCTGCAGAGAAAAATTTAAAGAGGAAAATCTAACATGGGAAATACTGATGGATCCAAAAACAACTTCAAAAGCATTTCAGCCCACCAAGAATCCTCTTGAACATCTTGAGGACTCTGAGTTAGTAGGACAAGTTTTACTATTAGCAACAGGGTCTGTTCTTTCTCCTAAATATTTCAGCTCCTTTGGTCATTTCTTGTCTCCATTACCTCCCCCTGAAAATCATACACGCATGTATGTATGTGTACACACACATATGCAAAATACATGTGATAAAATTCAAAACCAAACAAAAAGAATGTAGGATAAATTCAAAGTTTTTCATGAAAAGATGCGATAGAAATTATCAGATTATCATTTTTGACTTGCCAATGGGTATAAGGAAGGCAATGTTAATTCTAAAAATACCAATTTGAACACACTGAACATTCAATTATGGGGCTGGAAAGATGGCCCAGTGGTTAAGAGCACTTGCTGCTCCTCCAGAACCCATACTGGAGCTCAGTCGCCTGGAAAAATCAACTTTTAAAAGTGAATTGTCTTCGTTTTGTTTGTGTCCAGTGTGAACTTGTGACTGGATGCCTGCAGTTTCAGGCATTCTGAGTAAGCCATTAGAGCGAAGAGCAAGTGAACTCACTGAAAGTGAAGTCAGAGACTAGCACAGTCAGTTCACGATTCCTGAATAAAACCCCCGAGTCCCCTTCCAGTTGCCTCCTGCCACTTCTAAGCACTCGAGTTTGGGCATCTTGAATTTCAGTTTAAAAGGGCACCGAATTTTAGGTCAGCATTGAGTAGTACTGTAGCAAGACCACGCCAAAGCAGGGCAGGGCCAGCTCAGGGCCTGTGCTGCTAAGAAAAGAAACTGCTTGAAAGCGGGCACTCCAGATGACCTTAAGAAATGTCAGAAGTCAAAAGGGGACTGACATATACCCTCAGAGCATCTTGTTCTTTCATCTCTAAAGCCCCAAAGAGTAGAAGGTAGTAGGAACTGCCTTTGGCTAACTAACCAAAGGGCAAATCCAAAGTCATACTCAGAGGCGGTTTTAACATTTAGTGACTGAATTCTGTTGTCAAGCCTAGTGACCAGTCTTGTGGATTATCTACAGCTTTTATACGACAATGGCATGTGAATAGATCCAACAGACTGTATACAATTGCAATTGACTACATGAGCCACATAGCCTCCAGCATTTGCTACGTGGCTCTTTGTACAAAAAAAGGTTGCAGATCTAATGGACTGAACTATAAAGCCCAGCAATAGCACCACTACCAACTTCAGCAAAATGGCTGCCTTTCTGAAACCCAGGTTTCTTTCTCTGAGATTTGTTTCCTTAGGAAATGAGGATGACACCTGTACCTACTTATCTTACAGAGACTCAAATGCCGAGTCAGGTGGGAGGCTAAGCACTTGGAAGGTGGAGCAATCAGGAGCTCAAGGTCATCCTAGGCTACCTCAAGTTCAAGACCAGCCTGAGCTACACAGTACATGAGCTACATGAGACCTTGTCTCCAACCACTCCTACCCTACCCAAGAAAGGAAAGTCTTAAGTCCAATGCCTTAAGGAATCTCACCATGACCATTACCCTCACCAAATTCTCTGATTACCTAAGAGCATTCATGTATTTTTTTTTTCATTTTTTTTTTGAGACAGGGTTTCTCTGGCCTTGAACTCAAGAGATCCACCTGCCTAATTCATGTATTTTTCAAAGGTATTTCAAAAAGCGAAGAGGAAGAGAGCTTCTGCAGCGCTGGTCACATTCCATTCCTTCACTGGGCAGTGATTATATAATGTGTGTACTCTGTGCTAATTGGAATTCATCATGTACATTTAAACAACTGCTTTTGTTCTGCAGTGCTGAGGATTGTACCCAGGGCATTGCACACTACTGTGAGCTACATCCATGGCCCACATTTGTACAATTTTACATGTATATTATACCTCAATTTTAAAAGGTGTTTGGGCAAATCAAGATGAGTTTCCACTATTCTTTAATCATGGCCTCATACAAATTCAGGCCCCAAGGCCCAATAATATCAAAATCACAGGTCCTACCTTGTTCCCAGAAGCATCTTTTCCCTTCCCTTCTTCCTCTACATGAAAGCGGAGGTTCTCCAGGAGGATGACAGTGCCAGCTGCTGGGTTGGCACAGGCATTCTCTACTTCTGGGCCCACACAATCCTTCAAGAACAGAACATCCCTGGGGGAGGGAGGGAGGAGCAAGAAATGAAGATTAGAGCAGCCTGAAAGCTGAGAACCAGCGACAGCATGCCCGACTGCTGGGAAGCAGACTACCTCACCTCCCCGAGCTCACCAGCACCAGAGCCCTGTACTTACTTGCCCAGCAGAGATTTGAGTTCTGCGGCAACTGGCTCTAAGGAGTACTTGTCAGGCATGGGAACACCATCAGGCCGGCCCAGGTGGCTCATAAGGACAACCGACTTGGCTCCATTGTCCAAGCAGAATTTGATGCTTGGGACAGCAGCCTTGATCCTATAACCAAAAGAAGACAGAAGATAGAAGAGTGTTCTTCCTAGGAATTAGAGGGAACTATTGTAACTAGTCGACTTCGTAAAATGTAAAATGCCATTTCTTCTCCAAGTTTCCTCCAAGTCTGACAGTTGCGGAATTCATATTTGTGTTCCTAAGATAGATATGATACAGACCTGCCACCTGGAACCACAGTCTCATCACGGACCTGTTTCACATGCAGAAAAGAACCTAGCAAAGCCTGCCATCTCCAGCAGGACCTGTCTGGGAGGTTAGCCCTCAGCTTTTAGGGATTGGCAAGGTGTCTCACTGGGTGAAGTACTTCCCTGGCATGCACAAAGCTCTGCGATAATCAGCTGCAGGACATGGTGGGGCACACCTGTGATCCCAACACGTGGGAAGGAGAAGTAAGGGGATCGGAAGTTCAAGATCAGCCTCAGTAACACAGCAAATGAGGCCATGTCTACAACCAACCAACCCTGGCTTTTCAAGTGTCCCTCAGTTCTCTGACAACAGCTGGTCTTCAAGTGTCCCTCAGTTCTCTGACAACAGCTGGTCGCTGTTTCTATACTCTCTAGAAGCCAGGTAATGATGACTAACACCTGCTCCCTTCTAAAAGTCTGAAGTTAGTAGTTGCTAGGTACAGGATACCTTTGTGACCAGAGCCACTTGGTACGGACCCAAAGGAAATGAAATTAGCATACAAAAAAGACATCTGTACACTCAAGTTTATAGTAGCATTGTTCACAATGGCTAAAATGAAGACTTCACCTCATCGTCCATCAGCAGATGAATGGGGGAAAAATGAGGTATCATTCAGTCACAAAAATAAACTCTTCATACACATAAAATAAATCTTTAAAAAAATTTAATTTGGGCCAGGCGGTAGTGGCGCCCGCCTTTAATCCCAGCACTCGGGAGGCAGAGGCAGGCGGATCTGTGAGTTCAAGGCTAGTCTGGTCTACAGAACTCTACAGAGATCCAGGAAAGGCACAAAGCTACACAGAGAAACCCTGTCTCGAAAAACCAAAAAAAAAAAATTAATTTGGGGCTGGTGAGATGGCTCAGCAGTTAGAGCACTGGCTGCTCTTCCAGAGGTCCTGAGTTCAATTCCCAGCAACCACATCGTGGCTCACAACCATCTGTAATGAGATCTGGTGCCCTCTTCTGGTGTGCAGGTGTACATGCAGACAGAGCACTCATTTTAAATTTAAAAATTTTTAATTTAAAATAAAGAGCCAGGCATTGTGGCATATGCCTGGAACCAACACCTGGAAGGCTGAGGGAGAAGGACCCCAAGCTCAAGCCCATCAGAAGCTGAGACCCTGTCTCAGGACAATGTTTTGAAATAAAATCTTTCTTATATCATTTTCTCAAAAGCAACAACAGTACTATGACTTAAAAATTCTGCTTTTGAAAATGAAATCTGCTTCTGCAGGGCACTAGAGGGAGATCACTCAGTGTTTAAGGCTTGCTACTATTCTAGAGAACCTGTGTTCAGTTCCCAGTAGCCATATTAACTGGCTTCCAACCACCTGCAACTTTACCTCCAATGTATCTAATACCCTCTTCTGGCCTCCATAGGCAACTTCACACAGTGCAACCAATGCCCTTGTGCACACATGCATACATACACACAATCTCTCAACCTCTCTCTCTCTCATATAAAAATAAATCTTTACAAGGAAATTCTGCTTCTGAAGCTAGTACCCAAGACACCAGGGAGCTAAACTAAAGTGTTACTTCTGAAGTCTTTTCTATTTTTTTAGAGGCAAAGGCAAAGCAAACTATCCCCTCCCTTAAAAAATACCTTATCTGGCTCCTTGTAACAAACTCTAGTAAAGCTACATGTAAGCTTAAAAATTACTGAAACTAAAACTCATTCTCTTGCATACTTCATTTTGTAAGAAAAGTCAACTAATCTTTAACTTTGATTTAAAGAAAAAAAAAGAGTATCTCCAAATTCCTTGAAATTTTTCTTAAAACAAGGGGGGGGTGTCTGGAGTTTTCTGTTTGGTTGGTTTAAAACATTTATATTAATTCTTCAAGCATTTCATACAATGTATGTTGATCATGTCCACTCCCTCACTTGTTTTAGTTGTTGAGACAAGTTTTTGGACAGCCTAGAATGGCAGGAAACTGGCTTTGTAGCTCACACGGCTTTCAATTTAACTTATTGCCCCCCTAAACCCAGCCTTGCAAGCACTAAGATTATAGGCATGCACCCCCATGTCAAACTAGATTTTCTGTTTGGCTGGTTTGTTTTTTTGAGACAAGGTCTCTCTATAGACCTGGCTGTCCCAGAAGTCCCTCTGTAGACCAGGCTGGCTTCAATCTCAGAGATCTGCCTGCCTCTGTCTCCCCAAATGCTGGGATTAAAGGAGTGCGCCACACACCTGGAAAAGGGTGATTTTTTTCCAATATTTTTCATGAATTTAGAATAATTCAATTAATTCCCACACTGACAAGAAAGCAGGTCAGTGAAGACCCAAAGTCACGTGGCTTCGGTTGATGCACTTCCACAGTATGGAGAAAGAAATCTGCACCCCATATACTCACACATCTTAAAGCCAGGCCGGGTTTGGTAGTGATCTTACCTTTGGTTATTTGTGATCTGGTTGTTCTTCATGGGAACATTGAAGTCCACCCTAGGAAAGAAAAAGGCTTCAGTTGCACAGCCAACATCAACTTCTTTAGTCCCTCAAAAGTTTGAACCGTTGAAAGTTCAAATCTCACCTTTAAAATAATAAGAGGCATTAAAAGACAGAGGGCTGGCAAGATGGACCAGGCGGTACAGGCACTTGGTGCCAAGCCTGACAGCCTGAGTTTTATCCCCAAGTCCCATGGGTGGAAGAAGGAAAACTACTCTTGCAAGTTGTCCTCTGAACTCCACACCTGTGCCTTGGCATGTGCATGTACATATGTACGTGTACACACACACACACACAAACACACACACAGAATAAATGTCATTTTAAAAACATTAAATGAAGACAGTACTTGGTCACGGGCAAGAGTGACCGCAGTGACTGGGATAGGCCAGATGACGATTCTGCGGTATGGCTTCACATTCCTCACACATATGTGCTCATTTCATAGTCATTTGAGTACATGATTTGTATCTTTTTAGATATGTAGCTAATAATTTTTAAAGGAATTTCCAACTAGAAGAACTTGTCCAGGAGAACCAGGAAGCTAAAGGCAATTACACCTAAATGTATTTCTCTATTTTAGCCCAGTATTTTCTGTTTAGCCTCATGATATCTGTAGCAGTCTGCTGGAGTGAAAAAAATTATTTTGATACTGATTCTGGCTCCTTGTAAAAACATCCCCCCAAAGAAAAGAAATGGAAAAATAAAACACATCAAGAGAATTTCATGGAGAAACTCTGGCACATTAAGAATAGGAAAAATCCTAGGCTCGAGTATCCATTTACACAATGCCCTGCAACATAAATAAGTCACTTTCAAAGAACTTGAGGGAAAAAAAGGGGTGAAATGTGCCTCAGCCCATTGACCAAAATGAAAGCCAATAATATACTGAAGCTTTCCCTTTTGACCTAACAGATTACTGCTGGAGACTGAACCCAGGGCCCTGGCCATGACAGACAAATGTTCTACTGCTCACATAGCTCCCCAGCCCCATTTTATCATTAGGAACCAATTCTTTTGAACTACTGTCTGTATGGTGGCTGATTTTAATGTCTAAGTGTTTTGTTTGTTTGTTTGTTTTTGTTTTTTTGGGGTTTTTTTTTGGTCTTTTTGAGACAGGTTTCTCTGTGTTTGGAGCCTGTCCTGGATCTCGCTCTGTAGACCAGGCTGGCCTCAAACTCAGAGATCCGCCTGCCTCTGCCTCCTAAGTGCTGGGATTAAAGGCATGCGCCGCCTCACCCTGCCCCCTCACCCCCCCCCCCCACACACACACACACACACACACACACGGCTAATGCCTAAGTTTTGTCTGCCATGATTTGAGACAGACTCACTATGTGGTCTAACTTCCTTTCATCTCCTGAATAAATGCTGAGATTAAATATTAGATTAATGTACCAATACATCCACCTAAGACCATTTTTAAGTAATTTTTTCTTTTTTTTTAAGGGGAGGGGGGCAGTGTTCGAGACAGTTTCTCTGTGTAACAGCCCTGGCTGTCCTGAGTGCGGCGGCGGCGGTGGCTTATTAATTTTTCTTAAATCTGAGAAATGAGGGCTGGAGAGATGGCTCAGTGTTAAGAGCACTGACTGCTCTTCCAGAGGTCCTGAGTTCAATTCCCAGCAACTACATGGGGGCTCACAACCATCTGTAATGAGATCTGGTGCCCTCTTCTGGCCTGCAGACATACATGCAGACAGAACACTGTATACATAATAAATAAATCTTTTTTAAAATCTGAGAAATGATTATAGTAGTATCTAGCTCATAGAAACAAGTTAGTGAATGATAAACGGCTTAGAAGTGGTACATAGTATCATGCAAATGTTAGCTGTTATTATATGTTAACAATTCCCCAAACTGTAATTTTTATTTGAAAGATCAGCTATATTAAAGACATTACAAAAAAAAGCAACAAAAAAACCCACCTAGTACCAGTCACTAAGGGACTATATATAGTAAGGCAGGATTGCTACTGTCCTTGATTGTGAAACTCCATCTTTTCTTGTCTTTTTCACTGGTCTTTCCTCTGTCTGAGCAGTGACCAAAGTCCTGCAGATCACTGATTTCCTCTATTCCATGATCACTATCTACCTCACCAAGGACCTTGAAGGACATAGTTCTTGATCTGGATTTAAGAAAGCCTTTAAAATTAAAAGGCACTACTCTAGTTGGTTTCTGGTGCCTAACTAAGGCATCCTCTTTAAATATCCTGAGCAGGCAGGCCCTTGCCAGCCTTAAAGTTCAGACCAAGCAGATCAAGTATCCCACTACTACCATGATCCTGCTGCAGCCTCCCAGGAAGGCTAATGGACAAAAGGGTTAACTACATAGGCTAAATAGTGCTGCTCCCTGCCCCCAAAACCTAAGAAGAAGGAATGCCTTTGGGCTGAAATACCCAAACACCTGTGGCTTCCATCCAAGCTCTGATGGCATCAGCTTACTGATGAAAAACTGGATTAGTTCTCTCTGTCCTCTTGATAGCTTCAACCTTCACCTATCATCTCCTGGACTCACAACTCTGCCTTCTGAGGACTCCAAAGCAGGGAAGAACCTTGCCTACACATTCCACTTGTTCTGATATATAATGTGCACCCTTTTCCACTTCCCAGTAATACTCTCGAGTTTTGCCTTAAGGACAAATTCAGGTATCACCACATATATCAGAATGGCTAAAGTTAAAAAATGATGACTACCAAACTCAGAGTGACAGTCTATGCCCCAAGACAGGTTCAGCCACCCTTTCCTAGTAAGCCAATTAGAACAGTCACATTAATAGCAAAAAAATCAGAAAGACATTGATTTAATGTCACCACCATGAAAGTCAAAGCAATCCAGTGACCCTCCAAATCCATCTTCAGGAACCTGTAGTTCAAACACAGGGTCAAAGATACACACATCTGAGCAGCTCCCCATATCTAAGCAATCTGAAGGTCAAGGTGTGGTGCTGCTCACCACTGACCCATCTTTGTCTTTCTAAGGTTGTAATTCTGGTGGAAAATAGCCCAAGCTTTTCTTCTCCCAGCATGGGATTCCTGGGGAAAATGCAATTTGTTATAGCCCACTGTTTTAATCATGCGGTAGCTAAAACACCTCCTCAGTATACAGTCATTTCTGCCAGTCAGTTTTACCACCACCAAACACTGGTGAGGATGCAGAAAAACTGATCACTGATGTACTCCTAACAGGAATGTGAAATGGTGCAGCACCTTTGGAAAGCTATCTGGGGATCCCTCAAAAGGTTAAAGATGGAATTGCTCAGTGGCAGAATGCTTGCAATCCCAATCCTAGGGGTTTTACCCAAAAGTAGAGCATGTGACCAATCCCAAGACTGGCACATACACACACAAAAAAATTCATAGCAGCTTCCTGTGTAAAAAGCCCAAACTGGCAACAACCCAGATAGCCTCTAATGGATGGATGAATGATTCAACTCTTGTATACACATACCGTGAAAAAGCACCCAGCAATTCAAAGGATAACTATTAAATGAATGTTGAGTAAGCGTGCATCTCCAAAAGTTACACATTGTATGAATACATATATCCCATGTTTTGGAAATGACAAAGTTTTAAAAGTAGAGCACAGGTCAGTAATCATCAGGCCTTAAAAATGGAGTATGATTCTAACCAAGTAGCATGAGACGTCTTGATGGTGATCAGCCAGTGCTACGTCTTGACTGAGGTGGTGGTTATACAGATCTACATGTGATAAAATGCTAGAACTGCACACCTTACACCCATGTCGAATCCCCACTTCTGCCACTGCACTGGGAAAAACTGAGTTTCTGTACAGTCTTTTCAGTCTAGAAATGTGTAATTATTACAAAAAAGTTTAAAAAAATTAAGTTCCAATAACAAGTCTTGTTGGGCAGCACCTTTAATCCCAGCACTCGGGAGGCAGAGGCAGGAGGATTTCTGAATTAAGAGGTCAGAATGGTCCACAGAGTGAGTTCCAGAACAGCCAGGGCTACACTGAGAAAGCCTGTCTCAAAAAACCAAAAAAAAAAAAAAAAATCTTTCTGAAATCTCCGGATTCCAGGCCCAGTTCTCCTAAGAACTCTCAGAGGAACCATGCCCATTGTTGCTTTATGGTCTGATTGCTAAATTACACTAGTGTGATTCCGTTTTCTTTCTTTCCACCAGGACTGTTACTTCGCAAGTCACAACAAAACCGGTGAGGCTGGAAAAAAAATAAATTGAATTAAAAAAAAAAAAACAGGAAGTACAAGAAAAAAGAGAAGTACTTTACCAGCAAAGGATGACTGGTAACCTATGAGGGGATAGAAAGGAAACAGCATGACAAAACTCAGCAGGAAATTTACTCAAATGGCCTGGTAAAATCAAGTAGTTGGAGGGAATGGAAAAAAACGCCGTGGAACCTGTTGGGGTTTCTGGCTATTTTAAAGTTGCTCTGAAAGAAAGGAGTGGGAGTGGAAGCATAAAATACCTAGTGTCTGATCCCAGCACATGGAAAATAGTTAGCCCAACCAGTCAACTTCCCTTGCCAATTCAAACCAACGGACTAGACAAGTCAGAAGACAAGGGTAGCCTTCTGCAGGCCAGAAAGGAGGCGAGTGAAATAGCCCCTGCTCCAGAGGCCCCGTTCCTGAAGCACCGCCAACTACCACAAAAAAACGCTGAAACAAAAAGGTATTGAGCTCACCCAGGCAGAGCTGCCTGGACTCCTCTAAAATGTAAGCAACTCCCTATTCAAGATGCATTAATAATCAGGAAACAAAGCAACCTTGCCAGTGTGACCTTAAAAATAACTACAATGTATCCATACAAAAGGAAGCGATTGCAACCCCCACAAAGTCTATTTCAACCTGTCCTTGGGTCAATGTCCAAGTGTTTAGACAATCTGATTGGTAGCTAGAGACCCAAATTCTAGTCCCGACTCTGCCACAAACTTGAGAGTTCAATAACTTTCAACATGTCATCAATTGCCATCATACTGCTAGTTCAATAACCTTGAACGGTAAAACTGGACTAGCCAAACTTTTCAAGGCTCAGTTAAGCTGTGTTAAATGAAATTTGATTTGGTACAAAGGGAGAAAACTTGTTTCCTCCATTCTCACTCCCAAGCAGTGTTAATTCCTTAAGACAGTTTCCCTGTGGAAGAGAGCATAAGGCCCCAACCTGCAGTTACAGGAAGGTGACCAACACAATGTCCCACTGGCTTTCAGCTGCTGCACACATCTACCTCAAGCCAGCGGAGGCAGAAGGAAATATCTGAAACCTTTTAAGCTAGTTGCAGGCCAGCATCTACCTTCTCAGTTTCACAGGGTCAATCTCATTTCCTCGGAGCACCATGAAGAGCTAGAACCTGCCCTTTAATCCTAGGGTGGCTGGGATCTCTACTCCATCCGGATTACAAAGGTCTAGCCCATGTGAGGTAACACGAGTGCTTTGCATGAACACTGGATTCTGGCTATCTGCACAGCAAGAAAAGGCCACCTGCCAAGTAATATTGGCTACGATGAAATATGTGCCTGTACAGTTCTCTAACTCCTAGCTGCAGAGGTAGGAGAGCCTCTGCTCCCCAACACGTGTTAGTATCTAAAAAATGCCCTCATTCGAACTGGCCCAAATTGTGAAAGGGACTGGGATTACGTCATTCACACACTGCCAATCAATCAACCGCTTCCAAAAAAGGTCAAGCCGACAGAGCAGTCACTGCGATTACCTGTGGCCCTTCAAAATTACCATCCGTGGGTCCTAGAGTTACACGAATAGCCAAGTGCATCAGTTATGTATCTAACCATTATCTTTCACTCTGGCACACATTATAAATTACGAAAGTTAGAAAGAAGTTAGAAGTCCCATACCCGCTAGGAATTCTGTCAGGTAAGGGAAAAGCCAACTTGATAAATGACCAAGGATCCACGTGTGCCGAGTAAGGAGTAAGAGAATGCCATGTGCGTGGGAGCCTTGCTCACTTCTAACATCCTGCTTCACTAGCCACCTCTGAGGGTGAGGTTAGAGGCCTCCGACTCCGGGCCGCCACACCCTGTATGTGTCACAATCCTGATGCAAACCCCAAGGCCAGTAGTCCAATGGCAAGGTAGGGCTGCTGAGGCCTGTTACATAAGCTATACAAAGCTTCATTCAGTGGGCCTCACCCTCCCACCCATTTTTAGGGAAAGACCTCCACTCCTGAGCATTTCAAACCACATCCTCTGGGAAATTAATCTTTTTGTGCCGGGACCAATGAAACGTGGGCGGTTTCGAATTCGTCAGGGATGGTCCAAAGACCGTGGGGGAAGGGAAATTAGCTAAATGACCTTTCAAGGTCCCTCAACTGGGGCCTAGAGATTTGCAGGATAAGCATTAGGTCCCATCTCCTTACAGGAGACGAAACCGCATTTCAGAAATGGGGAAAAGATTCAGTCCTGAGAATCTGAACCTTTTCTCAGTGAGATCCACTCCCTAAAGGACACTATTGGTCCCTTTTTATCCTGGAAGAAAAGCAATTAGGAAGCATCAAACTCGGACAGTCTCCGCCCCAACGAGGTGAGGAGGACACCCCTGGCTCTGCAAACCCAGGACCCCCGAGACCTTGCTGAAAACTAAGCGCAACTTAGGGTGCACGGAAAAGCGTGCTTGCCAGGGCCAGAGAGGCTGTGCTAGAGCCCCGAGGGCATGAGTACAGGATTACCTCATCACGACCCGCTTCCCCTTCACGTCCAGCTTGTCCAAAGTCAGCTTGTTAGAAAGCGACATTTTGGCAACACGATGAGATCAAGAGGCCCGGACCTGAGGAAGAGGAGAGCACTGCGGCCGACGTGCGCTTTTGAAGCGTGCAGAACGCCGGGTTGCGGGGGACCAGAGGGCGCTCGCCCCGCCCCTAGCCCCGCCCCTGAGCCCGCCCTTGGACCCGCCCCTTCCCGCCGCGGCTCCCAGAGAACGAAGCAGCAAAGCTGCTATTGGTCGCAGCCAAGAAGGCCGGTCCGATTCCATTGCTCCGAGGCGCTGTCCATCTACAAGGAACTGGTGGGACGTGCGACTTCCATTTGTCACGTCCAGCACGACACGAGCAGCGGGGAACCTTCCTGAAAAGGGGAGGAGTAGAAGATTTCACCTAGGGACCCCTAAAGAAGAGAGTGGGTTGGCGCCTCAGGGTGGGCGTGGAATGCGTGCATGGCCAGAGGCCGCTTGTGCAGCCAAAGTGCCCTGCGCGGCTGCTCAGCAGCGCATGCTCCGGACTGCCTTGGGAAAAGCACCGCCCCACCCGGTGGAATTCCCAGGGGCCTTTTCAAAAGCTTTGCAAATGCCATCTCCTTTTGGAATCTTTTGTTTCCTTGCCTCCAGAATGGAATTCTACATAAGGCCTTACTTAGTAATCGAAACTTCTCAGAAGTCAAAAAAAGGCCAGGTCCTCCACCCCCTTTTATAATAAAAAATACAATGTAATTGCCGTGGTTACATTATTCATTGTAATGGTGAATACATTCAGCATGTGTCATGTTAACTAATAATGCTCATAAAACGCATAAGTACGTTCTGTTATTAAAGATGAAGTAACTGATGGACAAAGGTTTAGTGTCTTAACTAAGATTGCAGAGCTTAAGTGATTGTTTCAATCGTGGGCCACTGGGATTTAGACTTCTTTGTGAGTGTAGCTTAGTGGTAAAGTGCATTCAAGAGGCCCTAGATCCAATCTCCAGCACTGGAGAAAACTTTTAATCTCTGTGGACACTAATTTGGGCTAAGGATGCTTCTCAGTGGTAAAGCACTTGCCTACTGTCTGAGACAGGACAGCTACTTAAGAAGTTGAAGGGCACATGAGGAAAGTAAGCCCTTCTCCCTCATTCTCCTGGTTCTTGTTTCCACCTCTTTCACTAGCTGACACCCAGGAGTAACTGACCAGACCATCTCTGGAAATTTCTATAATATGCAAAATAACTCAGACAATAGCATGTGTTTTCTCGCATACGCAGATTTTATATAAACAGATATATGGAGAAGGTAGATACAGGTCCACAAAGGGGAAAAATAGGTTTTAAGAGAACAGGAGGAGAAAAAAAATAGCGTAACAGAAGACACATGACATGGAAGAGACAAAGAATTACAGGCAACTGAGGAATGCTGAAAGCCCCCAATTGGTCATTCAATACCAAGTGGTCTGAAATCGTATATAATCATATACATACAAGTAAGTTTATACAGACTGGGATGGTTCTAATTACATATTTAGGTACACAACACACACAAAGAAAAAGAAGCCATGAATTTGAGAGAGGGGGCTGCACTTTTACCCACTAAGCCATCCCTGGCCTGAAATAACAGTGAGAAACAGACAGCCTAAGATGAGAAGAAGCCTGTGACAACAGAAAAACTGGAAAATAAAGAAATCTCGCACAATTATACATGTGAGGCAAGGCTAACATGGAGCAGATCCCTTGGGTGTTATAACAATGTTAAAGACACAGTTTGCATCCTAGCAGTTACCTCCCCAGTAGCTATTCCCCACGTGACCAGTGCTCAGCAAAGATAGGCTTATGTCCTAGCACCAAGGGATAAATCACTGTTGACCTAAGCCTGAGTCTGGTAATCCCATCCCCCACATGCCCCTTTGTCACACATTAGTCTGGGAATGGGCAGTAACCCAACTTAGGTCAATGAGATAAAAGGGAAGTCTGCTGTTCTGAAAAACAACAGAACAGTGAAAAAAAGCAAGACCTGTACATGTGTTGACTATTGACTCGTTGCTAATTAATAGAATATTGGGAAGTAATTGTGCATGACTTCTACCCTTGGCCATAAAATGCTCGATGGAATTCATTCTCTCTCCCTCTCTCTCTTTCTATCCTCCATCTCTCTTTCCCTCCCTTCCCCTTTGCCCCTTTCCCTCCTCTTCCTCTCCTTCTCTGATCTCTCATTCTGGAGACAGCAGCTGCCATATATTGGGGACATTCAAAGAGTTTTATGGGGTAGCCCAGATGGTGACTCACTCAGAGTACCTGTAAACAGCCAGCATAGAACTGAGTCCTGCTGCCTGCAGCTCTAAGGGAGCCAGCTTGGAAGTAGACTCTCTTGTCCCCAAGTCAAGCTTTCAGATGTGTGCCACCTAACTAAAACAAATTTAGCTGTTGTCAAATTCCTGACTCACAGAAAGTATGAGGTAATATTTATTGTTTTGAAGTACTAAACTTTGAGATACTTTCTTACTCAGAAATAGACAAGTAATACAGAGTTTCAGCAATGAATTAGTTCCATAAGACAAAATAATCACCGAATGTTGATAATGGTGAGCTCAAATTACAGAATAGCTGAGTCCTTGAAGACATCAGTGACTTACTGAATTTACCAAACCACAGCACTATTGTACTTCCTACCTTTCTGTCATGTGAAATAAACAAGCCTCTAGTGTGAATAATAATTTATTGAATATAATGTTGTTTGCAGCTGAAAACATCTCACTACACTATTGGGGGAATTAAATGCCATTCATATGATCAAGTTTAGATTTTTGTAAATTCTTTTTTTTTTAATGACAGGATCCCACTATGGCCCAGGCCATCCTCCAAGTCATGACCCTCCTGTGTTAGCCTCCTGAGTGCTGGGATTACAGATACATACCACCACATGTAACTACACATTCATTTTAAGAGATTTCCACATCTGCTAATATTGAAAGTAGATAGTTGAGGCTGATTCTTTCACTGAAAAATAATAGAAAAGTTGGACTTTTTGGAGGGACCAGTGCTTGGAGCTATGCCAAGGGTAGGGCCTCACACACGCTAGGAAAACATCCCGGCTTTTTTTTTTTAAGACAAGGCCTTATTGAAGTTGTTCAAGCTGGACCTGGACTTGAACTCACTCTGTAGCCCAAATCAGACTTAAGTGTGTAATTCCCCTGCCCCATTGTCCCAAGTACTGAGACTGCAGGACTATGTCACCAGGTCCAGCTTAGCCAAAAACTTTAAAACATTGCTTTTTAAATGTTAGAAAACTACCAAGATTTAGGAAGCACCAGGCAGTGGTGGTGCACACCTTTAATCCCAGCACTTGGGAGACAGAGGCCGGTGGGTCTCTGTGAGGTTGAGGCCAGCCCGGTCTACAGAGTGAGTTCTAGGATGGGCTCCAAAGCTACATAGAGAAACCCTGTCTCAAAAAAAAAAAAAAAAAAGATTTAGGAAGGAAAAAGTAAGTTTGGGGCCCGTAAGATGATTCAGCCAGTAAAAGCCTGACACCCTGAGTTTGAACCCTGGGATCCACAAGGTAGGAGAAAATCGACTCCCTCAAGTTGTTCTCTGACCTCACAAGCATGTTGTGTTATGCATATAAGGACACACAGACAAATAAATATTGTTTTAAAGAAGTATGTCTGTACTTTGGGTTATTTTCCTACATGCCACATGCCAATTCCAGAAGAGGCGGTTGAGACTGAAAAGACGAACAAGGCTTCAGCTAGATTCCTAAGACTTCAGAATCCACCGAGGAGAAGGAGCTGTGGGGGTTTAGGTAAGAATGGACCCCACAGGCTCATATATTTGAATGATTAGTTCCAGAGAATGGAACTGTTTGAAAGGACTAGAAGGATTAGGATGGATGGTTTTGTTGGAGGAAATGTGTCACTGGGGTGGGCTCTGATCTGAGATTTCAAAAGTCCATGCCAGGCCCAGCTCCCCCCCCCCTTGTGTGTGTGTGTGTGTGTGTGTGTGGTGTACATGCACGTACCCATGTGGATGTCAGAGGACAACCTTCAGGAGTCAGTTCTACCTTGTGGGTGCCAAGGATCCAACTCAAGTCCTTGAAAGATTGTTCCCTAACCTGACTTAGCAGATTCTTTCTTAAACTCGGTTCTTTGGTGACCAATGGTGGAAATCTGAAGTTGGAGCTAGTCAAACAGCAAGCTCTGAGGACCCTGGCTGCAGTTTTGGTCAAAGGAGCTAACTTGTCAATTTGCAGTTATCTGACCGTTTGACTGAAGGTGAGGATCCTATTCCAAGATGGTGCTCTCACGGATCTTGGAAAGAGATCTAGTTTCTTACCAACATGGTCCTTGCCATAAAGCCTAGTGAGTGTCCTCATGATATAAGAGTTGAGTACTCCTCAAATCACTGATCCAAATGGTAGAACAAGAAAAAATTGCTATAGCTTTTGTTACTCTTTCTCAAATGCCATGCTCCATCATCTCACCCAGATTCTATTCACCGGGAATGAATCACTAAATCCAATCCCCACTGGGGTGGAGAGTTACTGGGCTTCACCTTTTTTTTTTCTTTGGGGGCGGGGTTCACCTCTTGAAGGTAAAAATTAGAGATCTTTGAGCATACATTGAAAACCACCAGACTCTTGTCTTAACCCCCTTTTTCCAACATAATATTTTTATTGATTATTTGTGTTTCATATAATACACCCCATCACATTTACTTCCCAGTCTTCCCAGACCTACAACCCCCACCCTTGTGAACTCCCCCACAAAAAAAAGAAAAAAAGAAATAAAAAGAAAAAAATACCAAGTCCAATATGTGTTGCCCATATACCCACTGGAGCATGGTCAAACTCCCAGTGGCCAGCCCCTTAAAGATGACTGAGTCCTTCCCTACCCACCCCTCCCAGAAACCATCAGCTGTGAAGAGCTGCATTTCAGGATCTTATTGATGACTGCAGACTCACAGTGGAGAATGAGAGATGCAGAAGGCTTCTGTGAAAAGTCTCCCCTGCCCCCCTCCCCAAAAGTAACAATCTAGACAGGAAGCCGTTGAAGAGAACTCTCAGGCCTTTTGTTGCTGAGAGCTGGGTCTGATGAGATCCTGCAGGCACACTTTTCTTGGCCCGTGAAGAGGCAAGCAAAAGGAATATTAAAGACACCCAAGTTCAGTCCCTCTGACCATTGCCCTATACTTCTACTCCTACCTTACCTCTGCTGACAGTTCTTGGAATTGTAAAATGTCCATCCGGTAACAATTCTGAAGATTTCCCAGGCCCAAACTCCTACCTTCTCTGCAGTAAAATACCAGTGATGGTTTTGAACATCCACCTTTAGTTTAATATTCAATGACAATTACATTAACTGGAACATAGCATCTAACTTCAATTTGGATATTCAGTGAATACTGCATTAAAAGATAGTTACATTGTTATAATTATTGAGAAATTGTTATGCTAAACTATGACCTGGGATACAATTGGCAAAATCCAAAATTCGGGAAACCCAACAGGAAAAAAAAATCACCTGGTCTGCCAGGCAGTGGTGGCTCACACTTTTAATCCCAGTACTTGAGAGGCAGAGGCAAGTGGATCTCTGCGAGTTTGAGGCTAGCCTGGTCTCCAGAGCAAGTTGCAGGACAGCCAAGTCTACATAGAGAAACCCTTTCTTGAAAAACTTAAAAAAACTTAAAAAAAAAAAACCCACCTGGCTTTTAAAACTGGGAGGACAGGAAAAGGGTTGGAAAACAACATGTTTCAATACATAAGAGACACTTCAAAGTATGGTGCCTGTTTCCTGTTACTATTCTAATTCAAACAAGCCAACCACAAACTTTAATATCCACATACACATGTTTATGGAATAACTTGGAAATTTTTAATATTGACTGGATATTTGATGGTTTTTGGATATTTGATTTAAAATTTTAGGTATGAAAATTATATAATTGTGAAATAGTTTTAATATAATTCTTTGAGAATTTCATACAGTGTGTTTTGACCATATTCACCCCTCACTCCTCACAAATCCACCACCACGTCTCCTCAATTTTGATTTTTTGAAAAGTCTTTAATTAGACGTACACTGAAGTGATTTTGTTTTCTTTTGTTAGTGGTGTGAGGATCAAAGCCAGAGTCTTTAACCACTAACCTACATCTCCAGCCCTCCAGGTCTCACTGTAGAACCCAAGCTAGCCTCCTTCCTGCCTCAACTTCCTTACTTCTAGAACCATACACCATCAGACTCACTTTATTGACATTTTGTTGTTGTTGCTAATGGTTTTTTGATCCTCACTATGCAGAGTAGGCTGGCCTTGAACTCTCTTCAGCTTTCTATGGCCTGAGTTTACAGGTTTGAGATACCACACTTAGCTGTTATTGACATTTTGTTTTTTGAGAAAGGTTTTCACCATGTCATCCTGGCTGGACACTATGTAGAGCAAGCTGGCCTCAAACTCACAGAGGTCCACCTACCTATCTCTCCTGAGTACTGGGATTAAAGGTGTGCAATGTGTGCTCAGTGCACTTTTATTAGAAAACACATGGGGGCCAGGCAGTGGTGGTGACACACGTCTTTAATTCCAGCACTCGGGAGGCAGAGCCAGGCGGATCCCTGAGTTCCAGGCCAGCCTGGACTACACAGTGAGTTCCAGGACAGGCTCCAAAGATACACAGAGAAACCCTGTTTCAAAAAAAACAAAAACAAAAACAAAAAAGAAAAGAAAAGGAAAAAGAAAACACATGGGGTTGGAGAGATGGCTCAGAGGTTAAGAACGCTGATTGCTCTACCAGAGGTCCTGAGTTCAATTCCCAGCAACCACATGATGGCTCACAACCATCTGTAATGAGATCTGGCGCCCTCTTCTGGCCTGCAGACAAACATGCAGACAGAACACTATAATTAATAAATGAATGAATGAATAAATAAATAAATAAATAAATAAATAAATAAATAAATAAATAAATAAATAAATAAATAAAAGACATGATGTTTGTTACTGTGCTACTGGTAATATTAACTTTGATCATTTGGCTAAGGCAGTCCCTGAAACTACCCACTATTTTTTTAGATATAGTCTTGCTATATAACTCTAACAGGCTTAGTATGTAGAGTATCTTCCTTCCTCAGTTTCCCAAGTGCTAGGATTACAGATGTGTTCCACCATGCCCAGCTACCCTTATTCTGTAAGTAATTTGTCTCATTGTTCTGTTGAAGTTGTTACATGAATCTCTTTCTCTCTCTCTCTCTCTCTCTCTCTCTCTCTCTCTCTCTGTTTTGTTTTTGTTTTTCGAGACAGGGTTTCTCTGTGTAGTTTTGGTGCCTGTCCTGGATCTCGCTCTGTAGACCAGGCTGGCCTCGAACTCATAGAGATCCTCCTGTCTCTGCCTCCCGAGTGCTGGGATTAAAGGGGCATGGGCCACCACTGCCCGGCATTTTCTTTCTTTCTTTCTTTCTTT
>CABHPP010122279.1:0-43403 GCA_902168425.1 Peromyscus attwateri | reverse complement strand
TAGATAGATAGATAGATAGATAGATAGATAGATAGATAGATAGATAGACAGATAGATAAATAGATAGAGAGGAATTCCACCACACAAGGCAGCCTGAAATGTAGGATTCATCCCCAGGGTGATCCTGCTACCTTGAGAAGAACTCAGTGATGAAATGGTCTGTCTATTCCATGTTGTTCAGTGAGCACATCTCCATGGAAAGAAGTGTGGATAATCTGGGGCTTGACTAAGGCCTGCAGTGAAGAGGGTAGTGATAAACTTCCAGGTCTTTCTGCTAGAAGGTCAAATGACCCTTGTCTTGATAAATTGTAATCTTAACTGAGTGTTCGATCCTCCATGTGTTAATATTGACTGTATGTGTCAGAGGAGTTCAGTAGTCTAGAATGGAAAGTGTGAAATAGTTCTGAATCCTGATGAAGCTGTCCAGAATATTAGGAAACAGATCACTTGCTCAGATAGTGCCCATCTTTGGATAAATTTCTCAGAGGAGTCAGCTGAGGCAGAAATGTGTAGGAAGGAGCCATTCCTGCTTAGAGGCTGGGGGAGGTACTGGGGGAGGTGACAGTAAGTTTTGTTTCTATTTCCTTGGTGGGGGCCAAACACCAAAGCTGAAATAGTTCTTGCATTGTTCTCATTCTAGAACCCACTGCATTTTGTCCACATCAGACAACAGCTGAGGTGACAGAAACCCAATCCTATACTCTTGCAGGTAACTAAGTTCTCCTCCCTTATCCCCTTGGAAGGTCCAGATCTTGATAAAGCTGGTAAAGAATAGGCATCATCTGCTACAATACAGATCTGACATTGTAAGTGGTATCAGGGACAGAGACACAGCTCCATTTTACCTCACCACAGCATCCTCAATTGGTCCCTGCCCCTAAGAGCTCCTCCATTCAGGCCAAACTAAGCTGTGTGGCTTCTCTGATGAAAAGAGTGTCAGGGACAGTCAATGTTATAGAATGTTGATGATATTTAAGTCAAGTCCTAAGCACCTGGTCATTACGAAGAGAGATACTTAGGAAAGGTATAGGGCACACTGAGGCATGTGTATGACTTCACCATGCAGAGCACTTAGGTTTCTTTACATTGAGTATACATGTGATGCAGTGGCTCTCAAGTCAAATCTCTGGAGGTTTCTAGGAATTGCCCCATCCCTCCTGTTGCTGTTGGTTCTAAACAATGCTCCAAGATTTACAACAAATTTATAGTTAAATAATATTCTTCCATAATCAATATTGTGATGTGGATTTTGGAGGGATATTTGTTTATGTTGAAGAATGGGATTGAAAGACTAGAAACACGAGTGTCTACATCATTTGACTGACCCTCAACAAATGTGACTTGCCTTTTGCTTATGCCAACTTTGTTGCAATGTCTATGAACAGCATTGATTGCCTCAGTAGAAAATTCTGTCCTTAATTAGTGTTTCCCTGAAGCTTCTCGACTTTGTCAATAGAATAAGCAATACAGCCACCGTCCTGTTCTCCTGGAACAATGAACCATTTCCTTCCTCCATGCCTCAGACTTCCCTTCTGTGCCTCATTGATTACTCCTGCCTTTCTATCCTGTTCCTGTCTTGGCTAACAGTTGTGTGACTTACAGAAGTAACTACTCTCTTGAATCAGTTCCATTATTTTTTTTTCTGTTCCATTACTTATTCAATGAACATAATCCACTTGATTTTTAAAATGTAAAATCAGTTTATTGTAATCAATTTTACAGAACATTGTGGTTGTGAGGTGTGATGAGGGGCTTGGGTCATACCTGCAAAGGGGGTAAGCCGTAGATACGATGACAGCTGCACTGTTAGGCATAGTGCCTGGAGGACTGGCAGCAAGTAGCTGTAGATGGATTTTCCTTTGGGCTGCCAGCTCCCAAAATATGACAGAGACTTATTATTAGTTATGAAAGCTTGGCCTTAGCTTAGGCTGGTTCCTAACTAGTTCTTACAACTTAAATTAACCCCTACCTTTTAATCTACTTTTTTTTTTTTAAATGTGGCTCAGTTACCTCTACTCTGTTCTCCCCATCCTGCTTCCTTTCAGTCTGGCTGGCAACTCTGCTTTTCGTCCTCTCTGAGTCTTCTCTATCCTGAGAAGTCCCACCTAACTTCTTCCTGCCTAGATATTGGTTATTCTGCTCTTTATTAAACCAATCACAGTGACACATCTTCACACAGTGTCAAGGAATATTCTGCAACAGGTAGCTGCTATGACTTGGGAACATCTACATTCATGTGCCTCTTTTACAAAGCAAATGACTCAGTTTGATTCCCAGACTCATCACTGGGCTTGGTTCTTTGGGACCTAAACTAGTGAGTCCAGCTCCTTAGTGTCTACAATAACCTTGTCACTTATACTTTCTCCAGTGTAGCAGAGTCTCCCCTTCTGCCTTGTCTATCTTAGGTCACATGGGAAATCTGAGGTTGCACTGTGGTCTGAATGTTTGTGTCCCCATATATTCCTTTGGTAATGTTTAATCCTCAATACAGTAGATTAAGCACTGAGGTCATCAGGAAGGTGATTAGGTTATAAAAATAAGAAGTTTGTGCACAGTGTGAGATCCTTTGTAAGAGGGCAGATGGGCCTGGTTTTCCCTTTCCTTCACTTGAGGACACACAAAATGTATCATCTATGAACAAAGGAGCCTCGGCAGCTACCCAGTCAGCTTGTGTCTGGATCTGGGACTTCCCAGCCTTTAGAACTATGACCAGTGCATTTCTTTTGTTTCTAATTTACTCACTCTAAGTAATTTTGTTGTAGCAATCCGAATGGACCAAGGTGGGTTGAGCATACCAACAGCAGCACCAAACTAGGCTTGTATCACTGAGACCCTAATTCTCACTCACCCAGGCCCCACTCAGCACACTCTGGTTGGATCCTATACTACTTCTTGTCCTTCAAACTATAATGGCATGTCTTGCTTAATCAACTATGGTGATGCTGAAGTCTGCCATCTTTCTCAGCCAGCTCTATGCTATCCCTCATGGTAAGCTGAGACTGCCACATGCTGACCTTTGTGGTTTAGAGCTGTAGATGGATTGAGGCACATTCCAACAAGGCCAGGCCTTGAAGGACTCTTAGTGAATGTTTGTGCATGAGCATGCGTGTAGGTGTGTGTGACTCAATATTCTCAGGAGCTGCTTATCTATGTTTTTCTCATCCATATGCGGCCTACTTTTTCCTAGGCTTTCCTGGACATTAGTTAATTTAAAGTCATATGCAGTGAACCCACAGAGTCAGGAGGGATTAGATAATTGTGACCTTTTGATGTTGAGAGGGAAATCCTTAGTATGAACTATTTCCAGGTAGAAAAACAAAAAGAAACAGATACAAACACAAGGCAGTAGGAGCTGCTGTCTGCCCATGTCCTCATCTGTGAAGAAGAAGGAAGTGGGGGGTTCAGTGTATGTAATGCCATGTCACCTAACCCTGGTCAGAGGGGAGCTTTCCAGAGCGGAGCAGGGACTGCAGTATTTGTGTACCTGGTCTCCTTGAGACTTCTGGCATTTGGGCCTTGTAACTTGAGGCTCCTGGGCTGAGTCCTTCCTGGCTCATGGCACCCATTTCTTGATGAACATTTTGCAAAGCAAGAAATGTTTGGACTGAATGGAATTTGGGTGTCACATGGCCCACCACCTGCCTTTGATAGCTGTGCCTGCCAGGAATCTTACACACCATCCCATTTCATTATTTCATGGCAATTTATGTCTCGGCTAGATTGGGGAAACTCTTTAATTCCTCTTTGGAGACACATACCTTCCAATTTATTCTCCTAATTCTAGGTACACTTCTTTTGACAAGTTGTTGAATGCTCCTCATTAGATAAACAGTGTGGTATTTCTAAAGTGAATTCCACAGTATTAACCCTCCTGTTCCCTGTTCCTTCTATCACATAACTATAATAACATCACCAGTGTTTCCAACAGTGTTGAGTGCTCATGCATGTATTCTAAGTACTTATGGGCAAGACCTTGATGATTAAGGTCACTTTGCTAATGAATATGGTCAGCATTGAATTCAAATTTGGTCTGATTCTGCTTTACCTTACTGAATCACTTTCTCCTATTCCTGGAAGGTTTTACTTAAGGGCTTAAGTCACAAACAGAGCCTAGACTGTAGATGTTGCCTTAATCTAGTTATTGTCTTTGACTCCTGGTAAGGGCTCTCACAGAGAGTAAAATGTAAATAAACATAGTAAAGTGAGAATGAGGATGGCTATGAGTCATTCATCTTTATTGTGCTTGGCAATGCCAGTTTTAGCAGTAGTTGGGGACTCCCATAGACCTTTAGTATTTCCACTCATTATGTGGGCACTGTGTTTATGTTGCCAACTGAGATGTCTGTAATTTGCTAAAATTACAAGTATGGAGTCCTCTGATGTTCACTGCTTCATCTGTAAAATGCACTTAAGGTCCTCCTTGTCAGGATGTCACAACCCATATATGCCAGATATTGGCAAAAAGAGGATTCTGTGTTTCATTCATAGACACATAGAAACAATGAAAACAATGGATTACTTGTTATAAAATAGGCATTTCAAATGTACTTCAAATATCTAAATGTTCAAATCTTGCTGTTCAGTGAATGTCTTGCCATATTTAATTCTAACCCTCACATGTTTAAGACACATTGGCCTTGTGGGTAATATTTACAGATGTAGAATAAGATCTAAATTTTTGTAATTATAATTAATTTTCCCTCTTCTTGAGCAGATTGGAATTACACTGTGATACCCTCAGATGACTTTTGCAGTAATTACACTGTAAGTATATTCCTCCCCAATTTATTAGCCATGTTCACTTGTGTGTCTTCTGGGAAACAATTTGTATTTAAAGACTTTGTCTATAAGATTAGTTCACATATATTTGCATCAAAAAAGAAGAAGAAGAAGAAAAGAAAAAGAGTCAGATATAGTGGTATATTCCTTAATTTTAGGACTCAGGGAGTTAATACAAATATCAGAAGGCTGAGGCCAGCCTGGATCATTAGCCCACTTGTGACCATTCTCTATAGAGCCCACTGGTGATAATTTTTTCCACACACAAATCTCCACATAAGGCATTAAAGTCTTAGACATTATTAATTTTGCATGATTTTTCCTAGACTTTCTGTATACTCAGTGTGAGAAAAATCTAAGGCCCTCGCTTTCAGGATTCTTGCCAGAGTTCTATCCTACAAATAACAGGGAAATCTTCAATAGGATTTTTCTCTTTTGGCTCCGGGAAGAAGCAAGTTTTGTCTTAGTGTGTGTAAGTAGTGCAGGAGAAATGGTGGTTGAAGTAAGAAAAGAGCCAGATGGGAGGTTGTGAGGATTATTTGGCTGTTGGAAGCAATAGAACACTTGTTATCATGTACAAAGCCTTGGTCTGGAGTGCCCAAAAGCACCCAGCAACAATAAAACCCTCAGGGCATGGTGGAGATCTACACAGGGCCAAATAACCTAAGGCTTTTGTGCCTATTGACAGTCAGAACATAACAAGTAAAAGCTGAGTGTAAGTTTTTTTTGTTTGTTTTTTGAGACAGAGTCTCATGTAATCCAGCTGTCCTTGAACTCACGCCAAAGCTGAGGATGACCTTGAACTCCTGACCTTTCTGCCTCTGTCTTTCAAGAACTGAAATTATAGGCATGGACATAACTGACCCCCTTCCTTGAGAAATAATCTTATTTCATACCTCAGGATGCCCTAGAACTCACAATCTTCCTGCCTCAGCCTACTGAGTACTGGGGTTATAGGCCTGTGTTACATGCCCAGGTTGACACTAAAAATGTAATGACCTAGTTGACATTAGCATCCAGTGGTCTGGCAGATATGGAAAGAACCTGTATATACTTGTTAAATATCAGAAACCATTAAGTACATGTTGCTAAGGGAGCAGACTTCTGGTTCTGCACATCCAGGCTGTTCTTGCTCTCAGTTACCTGAGTAACAGTCATTCTTAGCAGCCCGAAGAAATAATTTAGAGTTAAATTCAAAATAAGTCATAGCAGAATCAGGACTCTTAAGATATCAAGCTACGTTTAGATGCATTGAAAACAGTGTACAGCAGCACATGACTTTGTTTTCAGGGTGTTTCTTTACTTATTGAGACAGAATCCCATTGAACTCAGATTGGCTTTGAAAGGGCTACGTTCCAAGTAGGCTCTGGAACTCCTGACCCTCCTGCTTCTATTTCTCAGGTCCTGGTATTAAGGTGTGTATGCCCATACCTATCAGTTATAGCATACATCTTGAACCAATACATGAACTACCTGGACTCTGTTTAATGAAAAAAAAGTTGAACATAATTTGTTAAGAATAATGAGAGAGGATTAGCATTGCTGTCATTCATAATCAGGAAAAGGTTATGAAGTAAATGTTCATGTGGTTACAGTAAACACACATACACTCCAAGCACTCAGGAAGTGTAGGAAGAAGGATCATAGATTCGAGTTCATTGTCAAATAGTTAGATTCAGGCCAGCCTAGTACCAGGAGACCCTGTTAGAATAAAAAACAAACCTTATTTTCTTCTATGTTCTCCACAAAATCTCTTTCCTCAGAACCCTACTGAACAGGTTGTTTGAGGATGTAGAGACAGAGCTCGCAGAGCTTAACTAACTTGTCCATGGTCTCCCTGACTGGGC
Organism: Peromyscus attwateri; assembly: GCA_902168425.1. NCBI lineage: Eukaryota > Metazoa > Chordata > Mammalia > Rodentia > Cricetidae > Peromyscus > Peromyscus attwateri. Next base: position 36,777 of record CABHPP010122279.1, on the reverse strand, counting down.
AGAGGAGCCGGGATTGTGACTCCAGAGACGAGGCTCATACAGGGACAAAGACCTGGTCTCTGATCCTCCCTTTCCCTGCAGTTAAACCCACCCCATGGGCTCTGTTTAGGGTTGGTAGATGAGTGCTAAGCTATTAGAGGGGCCTCACCTGCTGCCCAGCCTGTCTCCTGCTTATTCCAGTATGTGGTGATCCCTGATCACCTGAACCAGGGAACTAGGGGAGATTCAACTTTTCTGTCTGATCACATGTTGTTAATCAGACTGCATGCAGGAGCAGAGTCTTCCTACTATTTTTAGAAAGTTATTAGATATAGTTGTATTGTTTCCTTTTTTTCTCATCCCACTCCAAATCCTTCCACAGACCCTCTCCTTGTTTTCTTTCTAATTCATGGTCTCTGTTCCTTTAATTGCTAATATATATATATATATAATATATGTTATAATTATATAATATGTAATATATTAACATATAATATACAATGGTTAGTATATTCCTACCAACTGCATATGATATGTGTTATATATTACATATATTCATATTTAATATATATGTTTTCCTAAAAATGTTAATATTACCTGCACAGTCTGTATGTTATTTGTATGTATATGTTTCCATGCTGGCCATTTTGTATTAGAAGTTTATAAAGACATGGTATCTTGAGTTATATTTACAATGACAAGTAGGGTCTGTGATAGAAGACCAGACCAGGAGTTGAGCACACTGAGAGCAAGTTAACTTAGAGATGAGCTACTCTTTTTTTCTCTTTTAATATCATGATGCATTTAGGATACCCTACTGACTATTAAAGCAGACATAATCACATACATGATGTATGAACCTACATTAAGCATGAGGTTAGAATTTTGACTGAGATATCCACCCATGTAATCACCTCAATCAACATAGAACACGTTTCCATCATCATCAAAGACACTGAATTCACACTGTCTTGGAGTTGCACTGCCCTATACCACCTCAGTTCCTTGGGTCTTCCTCATATTCCAGACTAGCCACAGGCCGGGAGAGATGAAGCTCTAGGACCTAGAGTCTAGGTTAAGGTCAAGCACTTGCTTTCTCTTCCTGTCACTTGCTGCCCCTGCTGTTTACTGCTGTTCATTTATTATTATTGTTGTTTTATTTATTGTTTCCTTAGGAATCGATCCCTTCACAGAAGCAGCAGAACATGACTAATGACTTCTATATTGGCATCTCCATGGCTGCCCTGCTGTTGCTGCTGCTTGCGTGCACCATGGCTGTCACCAGTAAGTAATTTCACAACTGTCCCCAGGGAAGGAGAACCAGGGTTCTCTGATGGTCTTTAGCAAGTGCACATGTCAATGGGGCTTTGAGTTCACATGGCTTCCATATCCCCGGATCCAAGACACATATAGTAAACATCTACTCCCCGAGGGATGTGTTAGGACTCACAAAACTCTGCAGGTGATTTCTGGTACCTGGTGAGTGCTCTGTTCAGTGATCTTGAACTATTGCTGCTATGTCTCCAAAGATTCCTATTCTGCAAAACTGGGCCTCGTGGTTCACATTGGTACTGACCTTACAAGGTAGCTAAAGATGACTGTAAACTCCAGATCCTCCTGCCTCCAACAACGAAGTACTAGGCTCGAAGGAATAGGCTGCAGTGCTTGGCTGCACTCCTGTTCCCAACTCTGTCCTTTGTATCTCAGTTGTTGCCATCATAAGGGAAACATATTTTCCATAAAATAAATTACATACACAAGAAATTTTGGATAGGCTTGATATTTTCTAGGTCACTGTAAGGCTTTAATGTGTTCTCTCCTTTCCCACCCATGGGATCTTTCTTGTTTCCCATGATGATACTGTTGAATATTCTGGAACATATTTAGTAGCAAAGTCAATTGAGACATTGGTGGGAAGCCCCTTGACTAATGCTGAACAGACTATTTGAAGGTGGCACCCAGGCCTACATGGCCCTCTCCATGAGTTGTTCATCTGTACACATTGTTTCTCTCTGTGTAGTCCATTCCCTGTGTAAGAACTCAGCCATGGACTTTACAAAACACCATGCATGAGCCCATTACTGACCTGTTTCACAGGAAATGGGGAATAAGAATATGCCTGTCAGATTTCAGATGTTTCCATTCATTATTTCAATGGTGCTCATTCAAAGTGATTGTTTAAGGTGGATCTAGTGTTATGTGTTTATGATACCAGCATTCTACAAGTCTGTGGCTAGCCTGGGCTACATATCAGAGATTGTCTAAAAGGGAGAATTATGTTGTAGGGAGTAAAATTCCACAAATGTATTCCCTTCCTTAGTTCAAAGTTGTTTATCCTTCCCTTACTGGCTTGTTCTCTAGCAGCCCATTAGAAAGAATCCAGACTTTTTGTTTGTCTCAGTGAATAATAATTTACCAATCTCATTCTATCAAATTAGGCCATGTGGATGAATATACCAGAGAATGAATGAATGGAAAGAATCTCCTTCCTGCAGGGTACAGGAATGAATTACCCAAATTTACCAGGGCATTGTTCAATCAAAAACAAATGCAATATCCTTGATTAGGAGAAAATATCATGAGTGTTTCTGATGACATGTTCAATTTTTCTTTCAATTTCTCTCACCACCTTCTATACCAATTTAGGGTATATCTTTATGAAAAAGAAGTCAGAGTCTCTAAGGTAAGCTGGCATAGATTGTGTTGATTCTTTTTGAACTAACAGTCTTGAGAATGTCTCTCTATGCTCTCTTTTACTACTAAATCAGTCTTTACTATTGGATTCATTGATTGGTTGGTTGATTTGAGGTATGGTCTTATTATGCGGCCAGGCTGGCCTAGAACTTGCTATTAGCTTAGGTCAGGCTGGAACTCACAATCCTCCTGCCTCAGACTCTTTTGTTTTGGGATTACAGTGTATTCCACAATGCTTGACCATCATTCTGTACATTGGATCCCAAAAAAACTTTAGTGAGTCCTTTTCTTATTTTCCTAATTTCTCAGAGATATATTCTGCATTCCGTATTTCCTGCATTTATGGTAGGACAGGAACAGAAGGCCTTTGATCCTCATCTCTTATGGGTAGTCACTGAGTTCTAAGTTTTGCTTCCTGGAGCTGGTGTTGAAGGAGTTGATTTGGTCCACTCTTGTTTCCTCAGTGTTTTCTTTCACTGAGTTCCTATTCTATTAAAAACTGATGAAGTGTATCACAAGGCATATAAGCTAATAGACAGGTCCTTTTGTAAGTATGGTGAGATGACAGGGTTAAGTGGTGGGCTGTTTGAGGAAGCCCAAGGGAGCTTTAGAGGAAGATCATTTCTGAGGCTGTCGGGACTGTAACGGAACTGTGGTATGGCCAGTGTCTCCACACTCCACACCAGTCACCCCCAATCACTACACTGGTATCTGCCTCGCAGGCTCTTTACTGTACTTGGAAGCTCTTTTATTCTCTCCAGTGTTATCTGCCCTTGTCTACAGTCATCTTCAATTGACTAAAGATTGGCTGTTTACAGGACTATGTCTCTCAGTCAAATTCCATGTCTTTCAGGCTGCCATCCATAGACTTACCTGTGTCTATGTTAAGCACAAGAGCCCAGCCATAGACGGGGTCTTGACCAGTGTCAGGTCATTAGAAGTGCCTGACACAGTTCTTACTAAGTGTCCGTCACACCTTCCCTTCACAGTAATAAATCTATAAGGTAGGAACTACTATTAGTCACATCTTACAGATTAAAAACAGGTCCATAAATATGAGGTCACACTATACTGGCCTCAACCTTAGGAGCCCATGCTTTTAAATCTAACTAGGAAAAAATAATATAAACAAAACTAATTATTTCTGCAAATGGAAAGCAACTATTCCTTAGAGTTGGAAGATCACAGCACTTTAGTCCATAATTTTTTATTCCTGTATTGGTAAGGCATTTAAAAAAATATTTCGTTAAATTTTTTATCTTTGCATGTGAGAGAGAAAGATAGGGGTAGGGATAGGCAGAGGTGGGGGCAGAAACAGGGACAAGGACAGGGACATGGAGAGGATAGGCATGAGTGTGTTCAAGTACACCTGCATGGAGGACAGGGAGTGTCCTTCTCTATCCCTCACTTTGTCCTTTGAGGCAGAGTCTCCCTTGGACCTGCAGTTCACATTGTTTGCTTTTCAAAGGTCAGAAAGCCCCAGTGATCCTCCTGCCTCTGTCTCCCTCAGTACTGGATTACAGGGATGCAGGTGATGTTCTACCTGTTACCTGGGAGCCTGCATCTGAACTCTGGTTCTCCTGTATGTGCAAGGACCATGTTTAACTGCTGAGTCATCTCTTCAGCCCCCAAAGTTACTTTTTAATCACTTAATATAAAAGAAAATATTGGAGAAAACACAACACAGAAAGAAGAGGGAGAGAAGTTGAGTGAGGTGGCACACACCTGTTATCTCAACACTCAGTAAGTTAATTCAGGAGTACTATGAGTTAATGTCCAGCCCTGACTTATAGAAACACTGTCTAAAAAATAAGTAAATAACACCAGGTGTTCTGGCTCACATCATTAATTCCAACTCAGCAGGCAGAGGCAGTGGGTCTCTATGAATCCAGGCCAGTCTGGTCTATTTAGGAATTTACAGGATAGCCAATCCACATAGTGAGACCCTGACAAAACCAAATGAATGAATCAATGAAGAAATGAATGAATGAATTGAACAAACAAATAAATAAGTATATATAAATCAATAAAAAGCAAGAAAAAAGCCATGAAACCGAACTAACCACTGCATGACACACTCTGGGCATTCTCTCATGACTTTCTCTGTCAGTTATATCACACTGACTCAGGAGTGTCCTGACCCTGCACTGTTTCCCTACATGTGTGACTGTCCCAGGCAGAGTGGAGCTGGATCTCTCTTGTTCTGTGTAATTCTCAGAACAGGCATGTTCCTTATGTGGCCAACTGGAGATGCTCATTTTGGTTCTGCATTTCAGTAGTAGAAATGGCCACTGTGTACAAATGACAAAACTCCACTGTGTCAAAACATCACCCATGAGTTCATCTGTTTTCTTCCCTGGTTTGCCCCTCCATGAGTTCTAGAAGCTCAGATGTCAGTCCACTGTGCCTACCCTGATTAACAGGGGCACAGGATGAGCTCTGCAAGTGACGCCCCTCCCACAGCTGTGGGGAGGATGGGCCAGCTGTGAACACCTGCAGTGCTCTCTCCAAATTCTTTTCAGTCCAGTGCCTGATGTTTGTGTTAATGTGGCATCTGCCAATGTGGGTCATACAGTAATCTTTGAAATTGTGCCACAGACCACCAGCTACAGTGTAAAGACACTGCTCTGTTGTTTAAATATTTTTCTACTCCATGTTTAATGTTAGAGAATTTAGATGCTATGCCGGTTTCAAGAACGTTTCTTTTTAAATAAAAACTTCTTTGTATTATTGTTTACATGATGTGTGTGTGTGTGTGTGTGTGTGTGTGTGTGTGTGTGTGTGTGTGTGTTGATATGAAGTGCTGAGGCACCTGTGGAGGTCAGAGGACAGCACTGTGGAGCTGACTCTTTCCTTCTGCCTTTTCCGTGGGTGCTGGGGATCTTACTCAGGTCACAGGCTCTCCTAACTCTCCTAACCCTTTCTAGAGTGTCACAGTGCCAAGTAAATACACAAGCTGTCCAGTTCCTAGCCCAGTTCCCAAATGCACATCCTGATTAGGTACCTCTGTTTGATGAGTAGATATTTATCTAGCTAGGCCTCCCAATGTGTGTTTTATTACATTAGTATCTGAAGGACACCAATATGAACTACTGTTTTTAAAAATAATTTTTAGTTTCTCTGATGCCTGTTAAATAAACTTTTCTATGACTTAAGAGGAGGGCCCTGTGTGGTGCTGGTCACTGTTAATAGTTTTTGTGAATGGGGCTCCTGGAGTCCTGAGCATACATCATAAATGAAAGTTCTGCTCAGACCTGAAAGGTGACCTCTTGTTCTTTCTTCAACACCTCTCTTCTGCAGCTTGGTAACATTCCATGCATCTACGAATGGATCTTTGCAAAACGTAGCAGATGTGCAGTCCCGAGCTGAAGACAATGTCTACATAATTGAAGATAGTCCTTACCCTATAGAATGAGTCCAGTGGCTCTCTGAGGGGCCTTCTGTCTGAGACTGGAAAGACAACAACAGGATTGGACAGTGCAGACACCCTTTCCAGCTCCAGGGCTATTTTCATCCAGCAGTGGTGGAGAGGGTGACCCTCAGCTGTTTGTACTCAAACTCACTGTTAACATCATCTTAATTCTTATGTTCACACTGCCTCAGTTTCTCCACTCACTGTAATGCATTCTCTCAAACATGAATGTTTTTGAATTTTGTGTTTCCTTTGTTCAACATAATCATCAGTAATATAAGAAATAGACTCCTGCCTTGGGTATTGAAACCATTAAGAGAGGAATAGAATTGAAAAGCTAAAATAATAGAGTGAGTAGAGGTGTAAGGGGCATCCTGAATTACAAGTATTTCATGATCATGCTTTATCTATTTTATTGTAATTTGAAATGTCACTTTCTCTCCCCTCCCCAAAGGGTAAAATCATGGGAACATGCAGGCTTTAATTTCCCTAATAAATAAATAGAAGGAATTCTAACGTCACCATTAGAGTTGGTTATACTTTCTCATAGCTCTGGAAAGTATATGATGCATTATTATGGGGTTGATCTTAGGATAAGGATGGGTGTTTTATGTCAGGAGAGGTTGCCATGGTGAGAATGGACCAGGCAGACATCAGGGAAGAAAACAGTGGACCAAGGACTGAGTTCATTAGTGCTGTTTCCACTGCAGTCTGACTTGGTGCTCAGTGTCCTGTCCTCACCCACTGGACTCTGAATTAGGTGCTGGAAGGAGACAATGCAGACACGAAGGGGAAAGGGGGGAGCAGGACCCAGGCTCTCTGCCTGAGAGAAGTCCTGTTCCAGGAGTGACAGAGTTTGGAATTATCACTGGTTTCATTCAGAGGTCTAAATTTATAATTGCCTCCAGATCATATTTATATTTAAATCCATTTCAGAAAAACTAAACATTTTTCATAGTGGATCAGTTTGTCACAAACAAGGAAATATTTGGTTTTGCTAGAGTTAACAAAGGCTGTTGTGTTGGTATATTGGTATATTCATTGCCAGTTTGGTTGTTGAGAAGAGCAGAGCTGCAAGAGAGTATTAATTTCTATTTCAGTGTGAGTAAGCCCTGACTCCAGTTAGAGACACTCAGCTTGTAGGAGAGAAGGATGCTGGATCTCAGTCCACAGGCCACTGCTGTTCCACAGAGTTCCAGGAAATGAATATGTGTCTGATTGGGGGTTTTGGGAGGGAGATCAGATAGTAGGAAATTGCATTCTGGGTTTGCCAAAAGGGGCTTCCCTTGTTTGCTCTAAAAATGACTGTGTTTAAACTACAGTGTTTTTTTCTTTTCTTTTCTTTTCTTTTTTTTTTTTCTTCTTGGTTTTTTGAAGCAGGGTTTCTTTGGTGTGCAGTGTTGCTTTGTAATTCCTTAATTTTCTTTTCTCTTAAATTTGAGGCAACCACACATCAAAACAGACCTTTTGAAATGATAGCCTGGATTTGTAGCTTTTCTAGAAAGGATTTCAAGATCAGCCTGGGTTTTAGAGTGATGAGGCCACTAGGTGGGGCCATCCTCCCCTGCACTCTCCTGCCTCCTTCCTGATTCCTGTCTGGTGACTGCAGGTCTCTGAGATTGTGATGTCTGCTCTCCTCTCAGTCTTCCTCGAGATGCCTGATAGACATGAAGGGGTCTGGAAATCTGTCTCGCTGTCCCAGCTAGCATTTCCAAATCTTGCTTGAACTCAAGAACACGGTGAAAGCATGTGGGACTCAGTGGAAAACTGGTAATATATGGGCTCCAATACTAACTGTCAGTGGTAACAATAGGGCAACCTCTATGTCCGTTTGCTGTTATCATGTCCACATTTACCTTGGTGGACAGTGGTCACTGATGAGAGGTGACTGGTGAGAAGTCTTTGAGGAGTGGAAAATACTCCAGAATGCATGTGCCAATCCTAGCAGATGTAGTAATAGCTGATGTTGAGTTAGAGCTGAGTCAATGATTTTCATATTATTACAACCAAGAACCTATTTTGTATGTTGTCTGATTTGTCTAAAATAATCATGTTTCTCTTTGATACAGTTGTGGTGTTTGTATTTTTGTTATACTATAGAAAAGAAGTCATCAGTTTGAAGGATTGATAGAAAGATCCAAGATGAATTTTGTTGATATCCCCACAGATTAATAAGTCTTGTTGATTTGATTGAATTTTTGTTTAACCTTGAACTTTCAAGATAATATTGATTCTGTTACCTATAACCTGTTGTGGAATAGTTCATTACAATGCTTAACAATTATACTTTTTTATTTTTTTTTTATTTTTTTTTACAATAGGGTCTCACTGTATAGCCCCAGCTTGGCTGGAATCCCTATCTATATATACCAGGCTGGCCTCACTCTCACAGAGATCCTTTTGTCTCTGCATCCCAAGAGCTGAGTCTAAAAGTGTGTGGCATCTTCATATCCAACTTTTCCATACAGTTAAACTTCATGAAACTTCGCACATCCTATGAAGCAACATAACCAGTCCTTCTCTGAGTGCTGTGTGCATACTTTTGAGGGTAATGAAGATGGGATATTGAGTAGTTGTCTGATTTCAGCTGTGTGCACTTTCACTAATAAAAACTATTGTTTCTTCACTTCAAAAACTGGCTTGCTATTTTTTTGTTTCAAGGTCATTAGTTGATTTTGGCCAGACATCTCCAACTTACTATGTATAGGCTCACAGGACATGGGTATATTTAGTTAAATTTTAAATTATTATTTAATCAGGCAGTAGATATCTTTCTCAGGGCTGGGGCTAGGGTCCATTTCTGAAGTCTAGTTCCTGAGAAGATGCAGGACAGGAGGGAATAGATGGAAAAGGACATCAATTCTGTTCCATCAATATGCTGATTCATTCCAAGGGACCGATGTCCTGACAGCCCTAAGCTTCCCAATCATGACATTTGGGACTAGGAAACTGGCATGAGGGATGAGCAGAGACCTTAGAATCTAGTCTCCCCACTGGGAACCAATCACAGCCTGTAGTTGTGGCTGCTAGAACTGTCTGCTGAGTGACAGCACTGCAGGGAATCTCTGTGTCAGAGGGGACTGTCCCTAGGAAAGAGTGATAGTAGAGATGAAACCAAAGGCTTGTGTAGGCAAGGGAATGTCTCCTGAAAGTAGTCTACCATATACAGAGGCCCCTGCACAGGGGGAAGCTGGAGTATTCAGAGAGGAAGCTGTGTCCCCAGGATTAAAGATTCAGTCTGTCTGCCATCATGGGAGGGAGGAAGATGGGGAGGAGTGAGACTGGAGAGGTGGGCAGAGAGTCTCACAGGGGCTGGATGACAAGGGACCTAGGAGCACATCTGTTTAGGAGGAGTTCCACTCTCAGAAAACACAGCACTGTAATATAGTAAAGGTTTATACCTGCTACCTAGTACAGGCTGTGTTTGAATACCAGATTTGCTTCAGCAGCATGGTTCTAGGGTAGCTAGCTTGGTTTGGGTATGGGGCAGTAGGGGAAGGGTAGTTTATTACATAGCATCTTGCATTAGAGATGATAATAGGTTTTCAGAAAGGAAGGGAAGGAAAAGGATAATCTACAGGCTATGTGGTCATCTAAGCCTAAGAAGGAGCCTGAAGAAGAGATATAGGATAGGAAACTTGGCCCTAACTACTTTGGGTCTAGTAGGAGCTGAGACCAAACTTCTCACTTTGAGGTGATGACGGTATAGGGGTTATGATGGTCTACAACATGGTTTTAAAAGTGGTATTGTATTTAATTATTCTATGCATTTATATTTATGATTCCCTTTTATACATTCATGTCACTTTGCTTTTGTGATTAGCCGGAGGAAAGTGTAGAAGATTGGGGAAATGTCAAGGGCTCATCAAGACTGGTAGTTTGCAACTTTGGCTGCTCAGCTGAGTCAACTGGAGAGCTGCAAACTGCCCACTGACCCAGTAATTGGATCTCAGATGTCAGCTGCTAGTGTCCTGAGTGTTTCAATTTAGATGATTTATGTGTGTGGCTCAGAGAAAAACCCACTGATCTAGAAAGCCTGGGAGGGGAGAGGACTGAAGACATGGTGTTTTCAGGATGTCTCAGTTAGGTCCTGCAGAAGAACATAAAATGCACAAAATGAAACAGGACAGTATCATCAATGGGTGAGGACAGGTATACACCCAAGTAGGGGAAAGGGCATGAAGCCTGTGACAGCAGACCTGTCCCATGTCTGACTTCCAGGCAGTAGTACTGAGAAAGTCTGAGTGCTCCTATGTCTTCATGAGAGTCCCCCAGGAAGCTGAGGCACAGCTGTTAGCTGATTCTCTCCCTGGGCCTTCAAAGGACTCAGTGTTTCCCCACAACAACCATTTAAAAAAACACAAGAAAGAAAATTCCCCCTGGGCTGTGGGGAAATGCTGTAAGGTTACCCTGATTCTCCATTGCAGAATGCTGATATGGACTGGCTGTCGTCACCAGTTTCTGCACCTGCAGGAGCCTAAAAATACTTTGATGATGACTCAGTTATATTTTTTTTAACAGATTTTGTTTTTAAGAATAGTTTTATGTTCACAGCAAAACTAAATGGAAACTAAAGAGATTTCCCACAAAACCACCTTCCCCATTTAACACATGTGTGCGCGCGCACACACACACACACACACACACACACACACACACACACACATTGACAGAAAGAGCAAGAGTAAAAGACAGAGAATAGAGTTGGGACAGGAAGGAGAGGAAAGAGAAACAGAGGAAAGAGAGACCTTCTTTTTCCATGGTTCTTATTTTTTTGGGGGGGGGATTTTTAAATTTTTATTTATGTGTATGTGGGATGTGTATGACTGACCAAGGAGTCTAGAAAAGAGAGTGGGATCCCCCTGGAACTGTGAATCACCTCATGTGGGTGCTGAGAATAGAATCAGTTTCTCCTGTGAGAACAGCAACTACCCTTGACTGCTGAGCTCTCTGTCCAGCCCTGGACTTTTACTGTTTTGACTTGAGTTCTTCCTATATAGTAGGCTAGCCTCTACCTTGTGATCCTCCTGCCTCAGAGTCTTCAGTGCTGGAATAACAGGTATGCATGACCATGTCCAGCACAGCTGACTTTATAGATGAATACATTCATTTCATTGTCTGAGTGTACTAAAGCTGATTGATTCATCTGCTGTTGGGAGACAGTTTGGGAGTTCCACATCTGGAAACTCAGCTAAGCTGCTGTAAATATTCAGGTGCAGGGGTTTTGCTTGTTTGTTTGTTTGTATGTTTGTTGTGGGAGGGGGGTTTCAACTGATTTAGGTAAGCATGAAGGAGTGGAGGCATTTCCAGGTTAGATGGTCAACTAGAGACCGCCTCTGTGTGAGCCTGTAATGGGGTTAATTCCAATAAGAAAAAACAAACTTGCCGTGTGGTGGTGGTGCATGCCTTTAATCACCAGCACTCTGGAGGCAGAGGCAGGCAGATCTCTGTGAGTTTGAGGCCAACCTGGGCTACAAACAAACTTTTTTTTTTCTTTGACCCAGGGTTTCTCTGTGTAGCTTTACTCCTTTCCTGGAACTCACTCTGGAGCCCAGGTTGGCCTCGAACTCACAGGGATCAACCTGGCTCTGCCTTTCGAGTCCTGGGATTAAAGGTATGCGCCACCACCGCCCGGCAGAAACTTTATCTTAAGGAAGGAAATACATGGCTTCAGAAGTCCACCAGGAAAGGGAAAGGTTCCCTCAAAGGGGGAAGAAAAATGGCATGTGATATAGAGAAGTCATGGAAACTCATGGGTCTCAGCTGTTCAGTTTTCTGGTGAGAAGAGCTAGTAGAAACTGCTTCCAAAGTAAATCCAGAAGAGAGATGGGCAGTCCTTCCACAGGACAAGCCCACAGCCCTCACAAGCCTCAAACACAGCTGTGGGTTTTGACTGAACTGATTCCTCTGGCAGATGGCTCAGTGGTAGAGAAAAATCCCATTTTGCCCACCTTGTGCCTCAGGGTCCCTCATCTTGGAGCCGTCTTGAAACACAGGCTTCTGTTTAGCCTTGCAGTCTACAGGGAGGGAAGGCCCAGAGACACAGCTGTGGAAAGCATGAGGACCAGGCAGGCACTGACTGTTATGGACATTAGGAGGTGCCCCAGCCAGCGGGGTCCTCAACAGGGACCTGAAGGGAGGGCCCGCGAATGAGAGGGACAAGAGACACAAAGAATGAGAGCAAGACAGGATGTCTGAACAAGCTCCAAAATTTTATTTTTCTCTTAAGGTATATATAGGTAGGCAAAGGGGGTTGCAAGCAGGAAGGGACTTAATTATGGGGGTTGCAAGCAGGAAGGGACTTAATTATGGGCTGTTCAGCCAGCAGGAAATGTTCCTCTGGGGGTTATCTATCTACTCTTGCCTAACTGCCTAATTGCTTAACTGCAGCTTGTTCACCTGATATCTGGGAAGAGATTCTGGTATTTGTGAGAAGAGGTTCTGGTGCTATGGAGACTTAAGCAAGGCCTAGATCTAAGAAAAGAGGAGAGAAGCCCAAATACGGCAGCATGGCAGCATGTGTGTCAAGGGTCGATTAGGCTTATGGCTCCCGTAAAGGAGGCTGGGTTCTGGCTGGAAAGAAAGGAATGAGATAGAGCCTTGCCTCAGAGTCCTGAGAGACCTCATCAACTATCAGTAAGACTGGAGTTTGGTACCACTGAGCCTGAGCCAGTGGGTGGAGCAGATTGTGGGGGCATCTATGGTTCATTGTTGTAAAGACTGGGGATTTGGAATTTATGGGCTGTGCATGATACCCACTCTGATTATCTCTCCTGCCCTCTGAGACTCCTGCTTTTTAAGATAGAAAATTCACAGTTATTTTGTGCTGCCCCTGATCTCGCCAACATTTATTAAAGCCTTCACTTTATTCTTATTATTTTTATTTTTTATTTGTCATGCAAGAAAGGGTTTCGATTTTTAAGTAAGATCAAGCATAATCATGAATTTCAATAGTTCTCATTATGAAATGTTTCTTGACTATAATACTTGAAGCATGAAAAATTGATGTAATAGTTAAGTTGAACTTTATCAAAATGTAAACCTTTAGTGTGTCAAAGGATGCTATCAAGTATGTGGAGAGGGTGGTACTGTAAACCTGGCCAGGAACCCATGCTTGGGGAGGTCCTAAGTCTTTGGTGAGAATCCACAGCTATTCTCCCAAATGGACTTAGTGTGAAGATGTCATCTGAACATGTTTTCTTTTACCATAGACTAGTACAGCTCTCCCCTCATCACAGAAGCTCTTTTAGTCGGTGCATGGTGATTTATACAGAGACTCACACCTGGTTAAAGTGCAGGAAATAAGTGACTGTGCAGCTCAGCTGTCAACTAGACATCCTTATCACACTCATTCTCCCCAAGGCTCAGAGAACATCATGGAAGAGGAGGTGGAAAGACTGTAAGAGCTAGAGTTTGGGGTGGACTGCTGCAAGACAGTGTCTTCTGAATGTGACAGAGACGTCTCACTTGGGAGACACAGCAACTGTAGTTGCCTGACAAGATCTGCATGAGACCAAGCCAGCATGGCCAGGGAGAGATGCCTGAAGCCTATGAACAATGGAGGGAGCTTTTCAGAATCTGAGAGATCCTTAAGGGGAGAGGTCAATTTTCTTCAGTGATGTAGCACCCGGTAGGTTGTCCATTCTCTAGTGGATGGCACATGCAAATGGACAGTAGTAATTATTCTCTGGGTTGATAAAAACATACATGAAGCTAGGTGTGGTGACATGCACTTTTAATTCCAGCATTAAGGAGGCAGAGGCAGGGGCAGGCAAATGTCTGAATTGGAGGCTAGCCTGGTCTTCAGAGCCAGTTCCGGGACAGCCAGGGCTACACAAAGAAACCCTGTGTCAAAAACCAAACCAAACCAAAAACAAACAAACAAACAACAAACCCCAACAAAGACATGAAGTTGAGAGGAGTTTCAGAGGAGTTGGAGGAAGGGAAGCAAATAGGATCTCAATATGTTGTATTCAAGTATGAAATCACCAGTGAATAAATTAAAAAATAGACAAAATATTTGAAGTATAAGAAACAGTGAATGGAAAAAGGAACAAGAATGAATGTTTGAATAAAGAAATAAGTAAGTAAAATAGAAAGAGGACACAGGTCACCCGGAAAAGGCCACGGCTTGCATGGTGGACAAGGAGGCTCTGCCGAAGCTTCGGGAAGACTTCAAGATGCAGAATAAATCTGTCTTTATTTTGGGCGCCAGCGGGGAAACCGGCAAAGTACTTTTAAAAGAAATCCTGGGACAGAACCTGTTTTCCAAAGTTACGCTGATTGGCCGGAGGAAGCTCACATTCGAGGAGGAAGCTTATAAAAACGTGAATCAAGAAGTGGTGGACTTTGAGAAGCTGGATGACTACGCTTCTGCCTTTCAAGGTCATGATGTTGGATTCTGTTGCTTGGGTACCACCAGGAAAAAAGCCGGAGCGGAAGGATTCGTCCGTGTTGACCGAGATTATGTGCTGAAGTCTGCAGAGCTGGCAAAAGCGGGAGGCTGCAAACATTTCAACCTGCTGTCCTCCAAGGGGGCCGACAAGTCCAGCAGTTTCTTATACTTACAAGTAAAGGGAGAAGTGGAAGCCAAGGTTGAATAATTAAAGTTTGATCGCCTCTCAGTGTTTCGTCCAGGAGTCCTCCTGTGTGACAGGCAAGAGTCTCGTCCGGCTGAATGGCTGGTTCGGAAATTCTTCGGCTCTCTGCCGGCCTCCTGGGCCAGTGGGCACTCTGTGCCCGTGGTGACAGTGGCGAGGGCGATGCTGAACAACCTGGTGAGTCCCAGCAGTGGACAAATGGAACTTCTGAAAAACAAAGCCATCATCCACCTGGGCAAAGACAGTGATGTGCCCCAGCCATGACCACGCAGGAGGACGGCTTGTTCTCAAACCTCAGTGCCTGTCACCAAATCAGTCATTTGGGGGTCTGTAAAACAGTCTCTCTCTAGTCTTTGTGGTATCCCTCTCCTCATCCATGCAGCTGTCTGGAAACAACAGTGCCCTGCCCCAGTTGTTGATGTACCAGTTGTACATTTAAGTCACCCAGGGAGCTGTGGAAGGACAGGTTTGTGTCACAAACCTGGAGTTGGTGGGTTGAGGACAGGGATCTGGTTGTGAGCCCAGCTTTGAAGCACTCCTACAGAGACACCTGAACAGTGGGGCCCTCACACTCCAGGCAGGCGAATGCTGGTGAGGCTTGTTGACAGTCTAGTCTCCAAGCTGCATGGTGCTGATGAGCTGCATGGTGCTGAGTGGACACTGTGCCTTTTCTTCATGTCAGCACAGAAGTTATGAAACGAGCTCCTGTGATTCTTTGAGGAATAAAAGTAGATGGACAAACAAAAAAAAAAAAAAAGAAAGAAAGAGGACACAGAATGGGTGAACACATTTATGAATAATATTCAGTAGCCTCCCCCTGCAGAGAAATGCTAGAGGACACTTGAGATACAGGGTCACACTGGGTGGTACATACAAGCCCTGCAAAACTGTAGTAGTCAGTTTTATATATCATATGGCATGGGATATTTATCAAACACCATGATGGTGCTGGGCAATGGAGGGACTCACATCAAGAGCAAGGTACAAAACAGGATGGCTTTTCATTGCTGTATTCAGAGCACTGTATAAGCAAAAACTTCTGAATTACTGATTCATGGACAATTCATTTAATGTTTTCAAATTGTGTTTGACTTTATGGAACTGAAGTCATGGAATTGAAACCTGTATACTTATATATATGGTGACTACTGTGTCAGATAAGAGTGTATCTTTTATTTAAAACAAAGATTATGATCCCATACCAATACCTTGAATTGTTTCTCTTATTCTCATAGTTTCATGACTGACATTGAGCTCTTGGATCCATTTTCAGGTTGTTTGTTCGACTGCTTATTTTTAAATATAGCATGAGGAGTAGAGTAGGTAGGTGGAGGCTCCATTGGAGAAGCCCATCTTCAGCTGCATAGTGAGTTTGAGGCCAGACTGATCTATATGGTACCTTGCCTAAAAATAGTTCAATTTTCTGTATATGGACACCCCATTTCCCCCCTATTTATTGAAGATGCTGGCCTTTGCCCATATATGATTTTTGGCATCTTTGTCAACCATCAGTTCTCTGTAGATTCATGAAATAATTTCTGGAAGCTCTATTACATACAGTTTGCACTAATTTTTATGCTAATACTTCATAGTCTTGGTTACTGTAGTATGTCTGAGATCGGGCATGGTGATGTGTCCAGATTTGGTCTGTTTAGGATCTGTTGTGCTTGCATTTGTATTTTAATTTTGTCTATTTTTTTATAGAGGAGTTCATTAGAATTTTGATGAGATTACATCAAATTTGTAAAGCACTTTGATAGTATGGCCATTTTGATGGTAAGAATTTTGAGAGATATAGGATGCAATACAGCTGTGAGGGGCTTCAGCATCCATTGATCAATGAACAGATATCATTCTGACTTCTTCCTCCACACTCCACATCCCCACACCCTCCACAAATCAACAGAGGGACATCAGAGTTAAACTAGACTGTCAACCAAATGGAGTTGACATCCAACAGCACTTTCTTCTATCACCTAACGGGACAGCATGATGGTCTATGGATTAAGTCACAAAACAAATTTCCATGTGAACAGAAAATTGAATTCCCAGAATGTGTGTCCTTTGCCTATTAGACAATAAAACTAACCTTACAAATTGTACAAACATGTGAAAACTAAGCAACAGACTATTGAATGAATGCTGACTCTTTGAAGAAACTGAAAGGGAAATTTAAGGTGTCAGCTCACACATTTTTATTCATTTTTTCCAAGAGGCTTTGCAATCATGTAATCATTACTTTTTTTTTTTTTTTTGGTTTTTCGAGACAGGGTTTCTCTGTGTAGCTTTGCGCCTTTCCTGGAACTCGCTTTGTAGACCAGGCTGGCCTCAAACTCACAGAGATCCACCTGGCTCTGCCTCCCGAGTGCTGGGATTAAAGGCGTGCGCCACCACTGCCTGGCCTAATCATTACTTTTTAAAATTACAACTGATGTGAAACCTTTGCAAGAAGATTCCAGTATTTGATTCCTATCTATCAGTAGTTATTGCATATTTTCCACAATTTGAATTGTGACTCTCCTGAGTTTTGTTATGGTGATTGGTTATTGGTACAATCCTGAAAAGTAGATATAAAATTATGAGATTCTGTTAGACTGCAGTAGTGCACCCCTTTAATCCCAGCACTTTGGAGGCAGAGCCAGGCAGATATCTGTGAGTTCCAGGCCAACCTGGTCTAAAGAGCAAGATCCAGGTCAGGCACCAAAACTACACAGAGAAACCCTGTCTTGATAAAGAAAAAAAATTTTTTTTTCGAGATTCTGAATTTACTTATTTTTCTCCAACAGTCACAGTCAACTTGTCTAGAGTGGTGTGGAGGATGTAGAGTTGAAGTGCAGGCTGGAATGTTGTGAGGCAGTGATCACAGCATGTCATTCTGCCATTTTTCAGACAGCAAGATTAAGTTTAGGTTTCCCATCAGCACAAGGACCATTTTGAGTAGCATTACTACCTTATACTTCCTCTCTTTGTCCAAGGGTGACATCCTACATGCAAGTGTGTAGCATGAGCCCTCTGCCCCTGCCTTCATGCATTCTGGTAGAATCAGCTTCTTGCTCCCTCAGCCTTCATGCAAGGGTGTAGGAAGAGCCTCTGCCCCTCTGACTTCATGCATGGGTGTAGGAAGAGCACTCTGCCCCTCAGCCTTCATTCAAAGGTATGGTATCAGATCTCTGCCCCTCTCCCTTCATGCATGGGTGTAAAATCAGCTCAGTGCCCCTCTGTCTTCATTTATGAATGTGGATCAGCTCTCTGCCTGGACTTGAAGGCACCCAGGAATAAGGATAGAAGCAAAGCAAGTCCCAAATATCATCTCATTTAACCACCTCTATCTTGAATGTATAAGTGAAGTCAGCAGTGGGGGCTGCTGACACAGTGGGAGGAACTGGGTACATTGACTGTCATGACTTCACTGCTGTCTTATGCCACTTGGCCCTGTTCACATGTCCCTTGTTGGGAGGGAGGAGTGGTGACTAGTCCTGCCTCCCCTTTCCTGGTTCTCTTTGAGGGTAGAGGCTAAGGAACCCTCTATGCCTCTCTGAAAGGGGGCAGGTGATGTAAATCAGTGCTGACAAGCCTCCCTAGCCAGTGCTCTATGACGTTGTGAGACTGCTGGTTGCCATACTTGTACCAATGACCATTGGAACTGTGATGGTTTGAGGGAGAATGACCCCCATAGACTCATACATTTGAATCCCTGGTCTCCAGTTAGTGGAATTGTTTGGAAAGGATTAAGAGGCGTGACACTTTGGGAGGAGGTGTGTCACTAGGGGAGGGCTTGGAGGGTTTCAAAACCTATGCCATTCCCAATTAGCTCTTTCTGCCTCCTGCTTGTAGCTCAGATGTGAGCTCTCAGCTACTGTTCCAGTGCCCTGCCCTCCTGACTGCTGCCATGCCCCCAACCATGACACTAAGCCTCTGAAACTGTTATCCACAAATAAACTCTTCTATAAGTTGCCTTGGTCATGATGTCTCTTCACAGCATTAGAAAACTAAGACAGGAACTCTTCCTGCTTGTACTTGGTAGAAAATGGATGGTCAGATGCGGGTCATTTACCCACCAACCTCACAGTTCCCCAGAGTTTTCTTGAGTGCGAGCAGCAGGAAATATTAGATAGAAGGATTTAGATTGTGGAGATAAACTGATAGAAAATAAAGGATAGCCTCCAGAGGGCCTGGAACCTATTTCAATGAGCCCTGACTGTCTCTGTCCCAGGGTATTTATAGAGATGCCAGGGGGTGAAGCAAAAGATCTCCCCCTAGCACAGCCAAGTGCAGACCATCTCAGACACTTGCACTCGGGCCTGTGGTCTTAATCATCCTCTCTATGCAGATCTGCTGAGTAAAGCCATGAAGAACCTGAAAACAGGCTCCCACAGTTAGACCCACAATGTCTTCATCAGGAGACAAATGTCCACCATGTGCTTCTGCTGGGCATTGGGTTCATGGCCTGCTTCTATAGGATAATGGGATGGGGAGAAGATCAAACTGTTACCTCTACTAAGGTTTCCAGCTGTAGGAGCTCTGGTAGGATTCGGTCTACACCATGGTGGTGTGTTTAGAACTTTTACACTGAGTATTTAGTGTTTTGACTTTTTGTTTCATTTTTTGGTGTTTTGAGATAGGGTTTCTTTGCATAGCCTTGACTGTCCTGGAACTGTGTAGACCAGGCTGGCCATGAACTCACAGAGATTCACCTACCTCTGCCTCCTGAGTGTGATATTAAAAGTGTGTGCCACCATTGCCCGGCTTAGTATTTGAAGTTTAAAAAAGATTTTGAGTCAAAGAGGTGTGGCCTGGGAGAGTTTGGGAAGCAATCTTTCCTCAACACGATTTCGAAAGGATGAACTGAGATGACTTCTACAGAAATGCTGAACACTAAACCAGTAGTTTCTCTCCCAGCATTATTTAAGAGAAATCATAACTATCACATGTAAATGATTAGAGACCAGGATGATTGTTTCAATAGTAGTCAGTTAATTATTTACTTAAATACTATTTTGATTTATTGTTTTGACTGATACATTAATGTACACTCATCACAAAAATTCATACAATATTTAAGTATAGAAATGGTTAAAAATACTTTGTTATCCATATAGCTACCCTGTCCAAAGTTTGTTTTAGTAACTCATTCTCCTAGCTTTGTATTGACTGATAAATAATTGTAATCATAAGTGAGAGAGTCCTTGGTTTTACTGTTTCTTTTTTGTTTGTTTGAGACAGGTTCTCACTATGTGGCCCTGGATACCTAGGAACACATTGTGTACACCAGGCTGTACTTCAACTCACAGAGTTCCACCTGCCTCTACTTCCTGAGTGCTGGGATTAATTAAAGGTGTGTGTAGCTACTCAATCTATGCATGCTGTCTCTTGATTAATTTTTTTAAGTTTGAAAGAATTTTGTTTTATTTTAAGAAAAATAATTAAACAATACATTTTTAAGTACGTTTTATAAACAGTATTGATGTAGCTGATAGTCCGAGAAACGAGGTGGGTAGCAGTTTACACAAAATAATGAGAATTATTTGGGAAAGATGGAAAGAAATTCAGACTTAGGAGATGGCTCGGAAGGTATATTACTTGCCGTACAAGCATCAAGACCTGCGTTTGCATCCCCAGAACTCACATAAATGCCATATGCAGTGGAATGCTTCTGTGCTCCCAGCATTCCTTGGGTGATATGAGAGGTAGAACCAAGAGAGTCCATGGATCCTCAAGGGCCTTCTTGCCTGGAGTACACAGCAGCAAATCATAAGAAACCTCATGTCAAACATGGCGGAAGGGAGGACAGACACTGCAAGCTGTCCTCTGACCTCTACTTGTATGCCACGCTTGTGTGTGCCTGTCCATAAGCATACACAGGGACACCATAGATACACAGATATACAAAGATAAAAAGAAGAATTGGGGCTGAGAGATAGCTTAGCAGTTACATCACTGGCTGTTCTTCCAGAGGACCTGGGTTCTATTCTTAGTATTCACATGGTGGCTCAAAACTGTCTGTAGCTCCAGTTCCAGGGCTTCTGACACCTGGCCTTGGCAGGCACCAGAAACTCAAATGGTACACAGAAATACATGAAGGCAAAATATCCACATAATACAATAAAATAAAAATTACAGCTAAAAAAATAATCAAAATAATATTTTCAGGCAGGGACTAGATGGCATTGAAATGATATTAAACTTGTCATCTAGAGTCTGTCATTTAACTTCTGGTTAACAATAAGATGTTTACTAAACTTGATTCCATTTTTTGCATGATTGAAAAGCAAGGTGTAGATTTTTTCTTTTAGGGACTAAGACACTTCTTAAGGTGAAGTCTATCTCTTTTTTAAGTGTTGGGTTATGTATCTTTAAGTATTAGAACACCTTTTTACATAATCACTGTCATTGCATCTCACCGAAAGTAGTCATAAGATGATAATATTTTTGTGTGTTTGGTGCTGGGGTTTAGCTCATGACTTTGTATATGTCCACTCAGCTACAACTCTTTTGGTAATTCTTTAATATGAATTATGACTGTGATTGTTGTTATTACTATGGTGTGTGTGTGTGTGTGTGTGTGTGTGTGTGTGTGTGTGTGACTGTAGGCACATGCGTTGCATGGTATGCATGTGAGAGTCAGAGAACAACTCTTAGGAGATGGTCTGGGATTGAACTCTGGTAGAATTCTAGTAATTCTACCCACTGTGCCATCTCACTGGCCCACAGTAGGGATCCTTAGTGAAATTTCCTGTGTTCTCTCCCCTCTCTGCTTTCCCATCAGATATGTATAATTTTTATAATTCATTCCTCGATGCCAATATGTAAGCAAGACTCATAGATTGTATTGGGGTGTGTTTTTGTTTCTTCTCATTTGTAATTGTGACACCCTCATATTTCCATGGCACTGGCTTGTTGAAGAAACCAGATGAGTTCTTTAAATGCCTCCCACTGTGGACTTTGGATGGCTTCATTTTCTATAAACTGGAAGTAGGAGCTGAATGCTTGATAAGATTCCATTTTAGTATTTGTGAGGACAATTCTTCATAAATGGTATTATTAAAGTGCTGCTTTTAATAGAAAAATAGCAGGCAAAACACATCTAGTTGAGCAGATTTATTTAAATAAAATATCACACACCAGTAGAGTGTGCAACCAATCATAAAGACATTCAAGTGTTCAGTGGAAAAAAAGGTTTAAATTAAAAATCTAAGAATATTAAATATAGACGTGATACAGGATATGAAAAAATCTAGTTAAAAGTAGATGTGTTGCTGGGTGGTGGTGGCACACACCTTTAATCCCAGCACTTGGGAGGCAGAGACAGGCAGATCTCTGTGAATTCGAGGCCAGCCTGGGCTACAGAGTGAGTTCCAGGACAGGCTCCAAAGCTACACAGAGAAGCCCTGTCTCGAAAAAAAAACAAACAAACAAAAAGTAGATGTGTTGACAGGTGTGTCTGCTCACACCTGTCATATCTGCACTTGAGAGGTGGAGGCAGGAGAATCAGGAGACCAAGACTATCCTGGACTACACAGCACATTCAAGGCCAGCCTTCATTCTCCTTTCCTCTAAGACATTGGGTTTGCTTGATCAAGAGGCTACCATCCTCCAGTATGACCTCAGCCCAACAAATTATGTCTGCAACAAGGTCATATTCTGAGGTCTTTACAGTTAGGATTCCAGCCTGTCTTTTGAGGTTCACAATTCAACCCACCTTTAAATTGTACATCTTTGAACACATTAAGTTAAATATAATGATTGCAACTTTAGAATCCAGACCAGACAGGAACCTAATAAAGGACACTGTCTGTGAGTCTTTGGCTAACTGATTTACAAGGATGCTTACCTGGAGAAGTGAGTTTATATTAAGCAAGTTTATCTTAAAACATTCTGTTTCTTCCCTACCTCTTGCTTAGAAATCAGTTCTAGAAACACACTGTGAGACCACCCCCTTTTCCAAGAGCTGTAAGAAGAGATCCCCTCATTTCTGCCTCTTGGACTCTGATCTGTTTTTCTATGATGTCAATAACTCTCCTAATAAACCTTTTATCCCCAGAAAGCCATCTTAGCATCCCCCTTAAATCCATACCCTAGGACTTTCAGTCACTGATTGCCTAACAAGTGGATATATTATATGCAATTGTGGCACTCAGGGATGGTGTCACACTATAGATTAGAACTGGGATCTGGAACTGTCCCCCTTCTCCTCAGCGGAAATGGAGGAAGGAGAGCAGAACAACGGTTGTTCATTACTTTATGGTAATGCTGACAGAGTAATGGTGGAGGGTAGTTGAGAAAACCATCCACCAGACATTAACAGTGATGATGGTGCACACTCCCATGGCTCTTACGGTCTTCCACATTATGCTTGTTACAGAGTGCTTGGTAGCTCATGTTTGTATTCCTAACACTCAGGATGCTGAGGCCGGAGGATGGCCGTAACTTTGAGGCAAGCTTAGCTTACATAGTGAGTTTCAGGCCAGCTATGCTATGTACAGAGTAAAAAGAAAAACTCCAAACATGAATACTAACAAAAAGAGTGCCCAGTCATGCAGTCAGAGATCGTCAAAGCCTGTTCTCCCTCTTGTTAGAAATACTAGAGGCTGGAGAAATGATTCAGCAGTTGAGAGCAATGGCTGCTCCCACAGACGTCCTGAGTTCAATTCCCAGCAACTACATGGTGGCTCACAACAATCTACAATGGGATCAGATTCCTTCTTCTGGTGTGCAGGCATACATGCAGACAGAGTACTCATATACATAAAATACATAAATAAACAAATCTTTTGAATTAGAAATAGCACATGAAGATGGGCAGTTAGTAGTAGCACACATCTTTAATCTCAGCACTTGGGAGCCGGAGGCAGGTGAATCTCTGTGAGTTAAAGGCAGGCTTAGTCTAAAGATGGAGTTCTAGGACAGCCCGGGCTTCACAGAGAATCCCTATCTCAACTGTGCACTCCTGCCAAACAAACAAACAAAAAATCCCAAACCAAACCAAAATAAAAACAAAACAAAACAAAACAAAAACAACCATCCAAACAAGCAACCAACCAACCAACCAACCAAACAAACAAACAAAAACAGAAAAGAAAAGAAAAGAAAAGAAAAGAAAAGAAAAGAAAAGTAGCACAGGAATGTCTGAGGGTAACAAGCAGGGTGGCTTGCTGCTCCACCCCACACAGACATTCAGGAAGCCCCAGCATGCTGATTTCCACCCCATGACAGACACACTGGGCAGTCACCCTAGACACAGTCCAGACTGTCATGTGGCCACCCCTCCCCAGCTGTGGTAAGGAATATCAGAAGCCAGCTGGGCAACAGATGGGAAAGGAGGCCCTGGCTTCTGGCACCTGGCCACTTCTCAGGGTTCCTTCTTATGTGGCCACCACACCTTTACCACTTCTCATTTCTAAAGCACTTCCTCCTCCAGCCTTGCTCCTTATCCCACAGCAGAGTCAAACTCTAACCTTCTGTGTAGATGCTGTCTGAGTCAGGGGAGGGCCACCTGACATGTCCTAGCACACATCCTCAGCCACATTATTCATAATCCCAACATTCAGTGAATCCAAAATGTCCTCATCATGTGAAGGGTAAATCTGAAAGATTCCTAAATATTTCATATCTGATGGTTGTGTTGCCAGGATTTTCTGACAGGATTTCAGGCTAAAATTGTAAAAAAAAAAATTTTTTCCTTTCTCTACTTTTCAACTGAATTTTTAGCAGAAAGGTATATAAAAAGTAATTTAGAAGGTGTATATTCTGCAAGCCTGGAATGTGATGTCATATTTAGCATAGCTAAAAGAAATTAAACGGACAGGGAACAATTATGCCTGTGCTTAGTAATGACAAGAGGTATTGTTTTTAAATATAACTGGTATTTTCACAGGAAATCCCTTTTCTCAGTATTAAGAAATGAGTAGTGTGTGTACATGCTCAAAACTTTAATTTCATTTATGTATTCACTTATTTAATTTTTTGACATGAAGTACCATGTAGTCCAGACTGGCCTTAAATTTATCACTGAGGATGACCTTGAACTTTTGATCTCCTTGCCTCCGCCTCCAGAATCCTGGGATTACAGATGTGTGCCACTATGCCTAGTTTATGCAGTGCTGGGGGTTAAATTCATGGTTTGGAGGAGGTGGCTCAGAGGTAAAGAGCACTAGCTGCTCTTGTGGAGGACCTGGGTTGATCCTTGGAATCCACAGTGTGATTCACGACCTTCTCTAACTCCATTCCCAGGTAATCTGATGCCCTCTTCTGGACTCCTCTGGTACTGCAAGCACATAGTTCAGTTACATGCCTGTGGGTAAAATACCCATACACATAAAATAAGTAATTCTTTTATTAAAAAAAAAAATCCAGGGATTGATGCATGGTAAATAAATACTCTGTCAACTAAGCTAGATCCCAAGTTCTATAATTCTGTGTGAATATACTAGTATAAATGTAGTTTTTCCTGTCTGAGTTTTCCATCTGACATGGTGTTTTTAAAAACATAATTATTTTGAATAATTTATAGTATGCACATGTATTGACATATGTGTACATGTATGAGGTATTGTGTGTACCAGCATTTTGTTCTCATTATTAGTGTGTGACATAATATTATATGAACATTCGGGTCATTTCCAGTTTGGGACTAGTTAGAACAATGTTGCTATGTTCACTGATAGCTAAGTCCTGAGTGGCATGCTTTCATTTCTCTCAAGGAAATACCAAACAGTGAAACTGGTGAGCATTGTGCTAAACTGTGGGGTGGTATTTTGTCGAAAACTCTGTGCTAGATGAAGGCAGCTATTCCTATTTTATGGGTAAACTGAGGCACAAGGAAAATGTGATGACTTACTCAGACTTGTCTACTAATAAACTTTGACATGCTGAGACTGGGATGTAGATCTCCAATGCTCACTTCCCTTTTGGTTTATTTGATTTATGCTTAAAAACTTTTGTTTTACGCAAAAATGTAAGTTGGGGGGCAGGGTGGCTTGAGTGCTTAAGAGCACTGACTACTCTTCCAGAAGACCCAGGTTCAATTCCCCTCACCCACATGGTGGGTCACTTTGTGAACATTGTTTGTAACTTCAGTTCCAGGGGACCTAATACTCTAACACAGACATATGTGGAGGCATCAATTCATGTAAAATAAAAATAAATGAATAGTTTTTAAAAGAATATGTTAGTTGTTGCATAGGATTAGTTAAGATAGGGTCTTGTATGTTGTCCAACATGGTCAACAATGTTCAAACGATCCTCATGCCTCAGCTTCCTGTCTGGTGGAGTCACACGTTCATGCCACCAAACTTGGATAACCTTACTTGGAATATCTACTTAGACCTGTGTCTATGCATACATGCTCATCTTTTATAAATGATTAAGATTGTACATAATCTTTTGTATCTCGGTTGTATTTACCTGTAAAGTTCTCCCATTCTGAATATATTTCTATATTATCAGATGTACAACTACAGTGTGTGTGTGTGTGTGTCTGTGTGTGTGTTTTCTGTGGATCAACTCAGGCCTTCTTGCATGTTAGCCACATGCTTTGCCATTGAGTTCCATACCAAACATACATCCTTTTAAATGGTTGCTGAATTTTTATTTGATCTTTCTTTATGAATCTTCATATTGATATGCCTGACACTTAGACTACTTTCAACTCTTTGATGATCAGTATTATTTATATCCATATGCCTATATACATTTTGTATTTCCAGATATTTTTAATATACAGTTTTACATTTGAGGAAATCATTTGGCCTCAAGATTTGCTAATCTTAAAAAACATAGCCTGAGTTTCTTAGGTTCTGTAGAGATGCTAGTGAGTAGTTTGGACATGGTGTATTGATGGGGAAGCAGAACTCATTTAAGTAAGGAGCCAGGCCCATTATGCAAGATAGTCAACTAGAAAGTTGTGAATTTCAACTCAAATGTATTTTTACTTAAATGTTGGGGAAAAACCATTTTCTATTACAAAGGAGCAACTGTGAGTAACAATTTGGCAGTGAAATGTCTGAAGAAACGAATATCCCTTAGCAATGGGACCCTGGAGTTTCACTTCTCCTCCTTCAAAGCTAGAAAACACTTAACATACACAGACCCAGTTACAAAGAGCTTCAGTACCAGAGTGCGGCCTGGAGTGATGACAAGAGCCAGTTCAGTATCCCAACATTCAGTTACATGCTTGTCTGTTCCGGTGACAATAGACCTGTGAGCAATCAACATGAATCCAGCCAGAATGGCTCACTTTGTCATGCGGCTTCAGAAGCCTCCTCCATGGTCAGTTGGCTTGATCTCTTTGGCTCTGTGGTGAGGCAGAATGTCACAGGGAGTGGAGGGTAGAGGAAAGATACTACAGTGATCCCCAGGAAACAAGAGAGAGTCGGGAAGGGGCCAGAACATAATATTCTGTCCAAGAGCATGGCCTCAATTATGCAACTTCCTTCTGCGAGGCCCATCTCCTAAAATCTCTACCACTTCCCAATAGTGCCATAGGCTGACCACCCAGGCCTTTGACACTTAGCCACTGAGAGATATTTCAGATCCAAACCATAACACCCTTCATGTTTCCTTAAAGAATAAATGTTCTGGATGTCTCTTTTCCTGAGGAAATG
Source organism: Peromyscus attwateri (assembly GCA_902168425.1). Classification (NCBI taxonomy): domain Eukaryota; kingdom Metazoa; phylum Chordata; class Mammalia; order Rodentia; family Cricetidae; genus Peromyscus; species Peromyscus attwateri. Next base: position 9,490 of record CABHPP010122279.1, on the reverse strand, counting down.
ATGGGATAGGCATATCATGACTGGAGATCAGTCCACACTCATGTTTTTCTATCTCTGCATTTTCTATTTCAATGAAGAATTTTCAGGCCTGAAGCTGATGGAAGCTGAGATATCCTTCAGTGTAGTCTCTCCATTGTGCAGATGAGGAAGCAGGAGGAGAGCATGCTCTTTAGATTTCTTTCTGATCTCTATTTTCCTTTTGCTCTGAAGGTTCAGTTCCCCAATTCTTAGTTGATGTGTTTTTGAAAAGGAGTGTTGCCTAGTTAATGCTTAATTTATAATGATTGACAGGGTTTTCCAACTGTGAAGTATTTTCTCTGAGGTTTAAATCTCTCAGCTTGAGGAATAATCTCTTTGATGTCTCTCATATAACATGTTATATTTTTCTGTGTTTTTAAACTTTCTTAGTTTAATCCTTCCTGTTTTAATGGAAGAAATAGCCTGGTTCCTTTGTAACTGTATTTTTTTTTTAAATTACAAGTGACAGAATAGTTTTAAAGTAGAAGTGTTGGGGCTGGAGAGATAGATGGCTTAGTGGTTAAGAGCACTTGTTGCTCTTGCAGAGAACCTGGGTGTCTTAGTTAGGGTTTCTATTGCTGTGAAGAGACACTGTGACTATGGCAATTCTTACAAAGGCAAACATTTAATTGTGGTAGCTTGATTACAGTTCAGAGGTTTAGTCCATTATCATTATGGTGGGAAGCAAGGCAGTGTGCAGGCAGACATGGTGCTAGAGCAGGAGCTGAGAGTCATTACATCTTGACTCACAAGCACCAGGAAGTGGTCTGAAACACTGGGCATATATGACACCTCAAAGCCTGTGTGCACAATGACACACTTCTTCCAACAAGGCCACACCTATTCCAACAAAGCCACACCTCTTAGTAGTGCCACTACCTTTGGGCATGATTTTCTTTCAAAGTACCACACTGGGTTTGGTCCCAGCACCCACACTGTGGCTCACAACCATCTGTAGCTCTAGTTCAAGAAGATCTAATGCCGTCTTCTGGCCTCTGAGGACATTGTACACATAGGAAGCACAGATATATATGCAGGCAAAACACTTAAACACATAAAATAAAATCTTAAGAAAATTAAAAACAGAAGTGTTGGGCTCACTTTATTAACATCAAAGTTTGGAAAAAAGCATTAAGATGATTCACGGAGCTCTTCAGAGATGACCACTAAGATACAGTGTATGGGCAATTGAAAGTCATTGTTTCAGCTGCTAGGAAAACACCTAAGTGTTCAGAGACCTGGGTGTAGCCCCAGAACATGGAGTCTTTAAAGGCAGAGACCTTGTCCAGACATCTTGCTTGGCAGCTACTGGGAGGACTTTGCAGAGTAGGCATTTTGAAGCAAGCAGTTTTAAAGGAAACTAAGATAAGAGGTTAGCTGGAAAGCTAAGATAAGTTAGCTAGGACATTCTGATTTTGGTTCCTAGAATAGAGTTGTGTAATTTTCCATGATATTCTCTATCAAGTAGACCTGATTCTAATTAAACCTGGAATGGCCTCAGCAAGAATACAAGATGGAGGAACCTCTGCACTGTCTTGTCCCATCACAATAAAAAGCTGTGATACTGGCAGAAGAATGAAACATTCAGTGTAACAAGTATTGTATGTTGTGGAGTCCTTCTCCAAGGCTACAGACAGAGTTCTTAGAAGAAACTACAGCATAGCAAAACCTAATTTGGGACTTTTTTTTTTTAATCTGAGGGGTATTTCTAGATCATCAACTTTTTTATCTGAGGGTCTTTATGAATAAATTTTTATTTATCCGAGGGAAAAGACTTATGAGACCTTTGCAGAAGCATTTAGTTTAGTTTGAAATTGCTCTAAAGTTATGAATAAGCCAATTGTCTATGACAAGTCTTAGACAGTGGAGAAATTGGTATTTTCTTATGTTCTTCTGAGTAAAGAAATAAAACAGGAGAGGGATAATAGTGGAGCAAAATTATTTTTGTGACTAGAGAAGGTATTATCTATCTATCACTTATCATCTGTTTATCCATCTGTCTACCACTTATCATCTATTTATCCATCTATCAATCATCCATAGTCTATTTATATTCTCTCTCAAGCGAGAAAGAAGATAATGTATCAGTTTCTTTTCTTACAGCTATGTCCACACCTGACAAGAAGCAACTCAAGAGAAGAGGGGTTTATTTTGGCTTGTGATTTTGGGGTACAGACTATCATGGTGGTAAAATTACTTCTTAGTTGTAGTGACAAGAACATGAGTCTGCTTGCTGACAGCTGAGTAGGTTATGAAGTAGAGAAAGGGTAACTCAACTGGCACTCAACTGTTTCTCCTTTTGCAGTTCTGGATTACATCCCACAGGATGGCACAACTCAAATTCAGAGTAGATCTTCTTTCCACAGTTAAGGGCATTAGCACTGCCCTCAAAGACATGCCCAGAGGTGTATCTCCTAGGTGACTCCAAATCCAGTCAAGTTGACAATGAAGATGACAACCTATAGAGAATTAGGCAAAGATGTGAGAAATCAATTCATTGAAGGAGAAACAAACAGTGAATAGTTTTGTGAAGAGATGAGCAAATTGACTTCTGAACAAAGAAATTCAAAGAGATCAGAAACAAGAAAGTGTATCACATCCAAACTCATGGCAGATGATACAATAACTGATTATTGTCATCATTTTCACACACAGGTGGTATGAATGGAATTGGTCAGAGTTTTCTAGGGGGAGATCTGGAAATAGTTATTGAAATCAGTGTGCACATTGCTTATGATTTAATCATCCCCTCTCTGGATACATACTTCTAACAAACTCTCCCTCATCTCTTTGTTGGATACCTATGAGGTTGTTCAATGTCAATGAAAAGTTTATGTTCACCAAACTTTTGTGTTAGTAGGGATTTGGAGGAGATGTAGAGATCCACAATTAATAGTATGGATACATATTATAGGTAATATAACCCAAATAGTATAGTATGTAGCAATGCAAAGCCATAAATGAAGAATATGTGTGGCAGTACAGCTAGGTTATGACAACTTAAAAAGAAAACAGAAATATTGCACACTCTTAAAACATAACATACAAAGCCATACTGTGGAACTTCCAAAGACACTTATATATGCAATGACATTTACCCAAAACATTGAAGTTCAGATATGTATGGAGATGCTAGAGAAAACATGAAGACAATTAACAGACTGTGATGGTATACACTATATTATCAGCTCAACTCTGCACTTGTGAAAAAATACAGACGTTCAGTCACATGAAGAAAATCTATTCACTCAACAAACACATAATGAGCATTGCTGTAGTAGAACACAGCCACTACCAAATCCAACCACCTGGAAATAATCTTTGACTTTTGACATTTTGTGCCTCTGTATTCTTTTCTGTCTTTCATTTCTGAATTCCTTCTTTAATTTATTTTAATGGAAACAGTTTTCTGAATATTTTATAATTGACTTATACCTTCAGACAGTGTTTTCAAGATTTTGGGCAAACAAACTTTCCTAATCATTTCTCAGTCTAGAATAATTGCCAATTGTTTTCACTCTTTCCTTAAAGCTGTTTTTGTAAGTGGTGCTTCCTTAGCTTAGTAAGTGGTTATTAGGTGTATGCCTTGCTGTGTAGCCTGATGCGCAGTTTTGTGCCAAGGGCTGAGTGATTCTAGTGTAGTTCCAGCACTCGGGAGATCATACTGTATTTAGAAAATATATAATGGAAAAGATAATCATTTTAATGGTTCTTTAATTTATCATATTTAAGTTGTTATTTCTACACTGTTACATTTACTGTGTGCTATGTGTTTAATCAACATGTAAAGCTATATAATATTTATGGGATGCCATATAATTTGTCTGTGTTCAGTTTGTGAATATACACTTATACGCCACAGTGCCCATGTAGAGGTCAGATGACAAATCTATGGAGTAAGTTCCTCCACCTTTATGTGAGTTATAGGATCAAATTCGGGTCACCAGGCTTGCACAGCAAAGTCCCTACCTACTGAGCCATCTCACCATCCCCCTTCATATGATATTTTGATATATTTGTGATTATAGTTCAACATAGGCTTCTCATATTTATTTCCTTAACCATTTTTCATTTCTCTGTAGGGAAAACATTCAAAATCCTTTCTTCTAGTTTTTCAAATATCCAATACATTATACTTGGAAATAGTTAATCTTTTTTTGTGTGTGAACCAATTAGTTTGATTGTGGTAATTTACAAGAACATGGGTGAAGGATTATTTACAGGATGGACAACTTACCAGTGGCTATTCTACTGAGAGGAACATCTCTTCTTCGCCCAGCAACCATCAACTTGCCTCTAGGTCCTCAGGATGGGATGGAACTTGGTCAGCCTGCACTAGAAATGGGTGATCTAGATGTGATGTTCTAGTAACAGGGTGTACTGGCTGGTTATATATGTCAACTTGACACAAGTCAGAGTCATTAGAGGAAGGAGTCTCAGTTGAGGAAATGACTCCGTGAGATCCAGCTGTAAGGCATTTTCTCAATTAGTGATCAGTAGGGGAGGGTCCAGCCCATGGTGGGTAGTGTATCCCTGGGCTGCTGGTCCTGGGTTTTATAAGAATGTGGGCTGAGTAAGCCAGTAAGCAGCTCCCGTCCATGGCCGCTGCATCAGCTCCTGCCTCCTGGATTCTGCCCTATTTGAGTTCCTGTTTTGAATTCCTTCAGTGATGAACAGCAATGCTAAAGTGCAAGTCAAATAAACCCTTTCCTTCCCAACTTGCCTTTTGGTCATGGTGTTTAATTGCAAACATGGAATTAAACCCAAACTAAGACACAGGGATAAGGTTTCCCAGGTTGCTACTGGATATCAAGTAGGAATTTAGGATTTAGGGAGGCTTTGGGGAATGACACATTCTCAATGGTAAAGAATAGATCAAGCAAATAAAATTGATTCTAGACAAGGGGTTCCCACCCCTATGTGTATATTTGAGTGTTGGCCTCATACAAGGGTGATAAAATCACAACATCTAGAGGTGAGCTTGTAGTTTTCTTTCCTAATGGTAAGGTACATCATGTCTGAGTACTGGAGCTCCGGGCTAACAGGGGAACAAGAGCTGGGATACATAGATGTAGACTGGCTCGTCAGCATCAGAGCTTCCTATTCACAATGGGTCACTTCAAAGAACATTCTTATCTATTCCCCATTACTGTTTCTGCATGACAGAGATGATGTTAGGGTATATTATGATGTTGTGAAGAAAGATGGAATGAAGAGCTTTAAGACTTTTTTTCCTATACAGATTTTCTTTAATTTTGTACATATATGTGTAACTGAGTGTATGTATATGTAGTTGGATTTTTCTTTCTCCCTTTTTTTCTTCCTTCCCCCAAGCCTAAATTCCTCTTCCTACTTACTCTCCCTGCTGGATGTTCTGCCTATACTTCTTCCCTTGCTATTGGCCATTCAGCTTTTATTAAACCAATCAGGTCCCTTAGGCAGGCAAGGTAAAACAGCAACATATCCTTACATGATTAAACAAATGCAACATGTCTTTACAGAGTTTAACAATATTCTGGAACATGTATGTGCACAGTGCAAGTGCAGGTATTTACAGAGACCAAAGGAAGGTGTTGGAGTCCCTGGAACAGGAGTTACTGGCAGTTTTGTGCTGACTCATGTTTGTGCTGGGGCTGCACCTGGGTCTTGGCAAGAGAGCAGCAAGAGCAAGGGCTCTTAACTGTTCTAGCCTTGGAGTTGGTTTTTGTCATTGTTGTTTTTGTTTTTACTCTTTTACTTTTTTGGGGCCCACCACCCAGCTCCAAATAAATACACTGAAACTTATTCTTACTTATGAATGCCTGGCCTTAACTTGGCTAGTCTCTAGTCAGCTTTTCTTAAATTATCCCACCTGCCTTTTGCCTCTGGGCTTTTACCTTTCTCTATTCTCTATGTCATTCTTTACTTTTTACTCTGTTGCTGGCTGTGTGGCTGGTCCCTGGCATCCTCTCTCCCTCTCCTTTTCTCACACCTCACCCTTCACTCTATTTATTCTCTCTCCTCCTTCCAACCCCACCTATTTCTCTCTCCTGCCTTGCTATTGGCCATTCAGCTCTTCATTAGACCAATCAGGTGTTTTAGACAGGCAAAGGAACACAGCTTCACAGAGTTAAACAAATGCAACATAAAAGAATGCAGCACATCTTTGCATCATTAAACAAACATTCCACAGTGTAAATGAACATAACAGATCTTAAAATAATATTCCACAACACAGCCCTGTTTTTGTTTTTCTTGTTTCTCTTGAGGGTTGGTGGAGGCAGGAAAGATGAGGCTGTGCTTGATGCCTTTCCTATATGGGTTTTGGGGCTTTTCACCATGTAGAATCAAGTTTCTGCCAATGAAACAAGTCATTGTATAGAACTCTTAAAGCAGTGGTTCCCAACCTGGGAATGTCGAATGACCCTTTCACAGGGATCACCTAAGACCATTAGCAAACACAGATATTTATATTACTGTTCATAATTATAGTAAAATTATAGTTATGAAGTAGCGATGAAAATAACTTTGTGGTTGGGGGTCACTACAACATGAGGAACTGTATTAAAGGGTCACAGCATTAGGAAGGTTGAGAACCGCTGTCTTAAAGGCTCTTTCTTGCAAATGACCTGTTCACCTGGAATCATCTGTTGATGCTGAATGTCAGGAGAATGAGAAATGATACTCTATTATCTGCCCAAAAAAGAACTGGAAAATTTGTAACACACACAAATAAATAAATAAATAAATAAATAAATAATAAAAACAAAATACCCCCCAAAACAAACAAACACAAACTCCTACCATTTACTTAACTATCACTAATCTATATAAAATCAATTGATTACAGTTGCCAAAGTCCTCCAGTTTTATATCTGAGATTTCTCACTACTGTGTGACCTGGAAGAAGCGATTTCACTATAATTGTACCAGCTAGGATCTCACCAAAGAAACTGAATGCCATACCTTTTCATTCTTAGAACTATTTCCTACTTCCAATTTCTTGAACCAGTCTATCGTAAGAGTTCAGTTTCTGATATTTCAGCGTTTTCTGTAAACCTTCAAATAGAAACTCCAATTCAGAGAGGAAAACAGATGCAACACTGACTTTTTGAACCTCCCAGAACATGGGCCCACCCAAGCTCCATTTCTCTTTTTCAGCTCGTGGCTCTTGCTCTCTGAGGTTGGCATCTAATACCACATGACTCAAATCAGTTTCCTCATATCTTTGCTTCCTTTGCTTATAAATCATAACATTTCTCCAGTTCCTTAGGAATTCGCATAACTTACCCATCAGTAATTTCATTCAATTTTCAAATCAGTTCTCTGGTGAAGAGATTATTCATTTGTATCTTACAGATTAAAAAAAAGTGAGGTTCAGAGTTAAGGTCAAGCCTTGCCAAAATTCCCGACAGTCACTCTTGACTGTTCTACTTTGTTGTATCCTCCACCTAATGGCTCAGGATATGAATCCATTCATCCACTCTTTCAATCCCTCTTTCCATGTATGTATAATGGAGAAGCCATTGCACCCTTTACAAGTTTATTTTGGAGTTTATATGTAAACAAGACACAGCGTTGAGCACATAGCCATAGTGTAGTGAATATGAGTTCCCTTTCCATTTTTCTAGCAGTTAGGTCTGGTGGAAGGTGGAACAGATGGCCTTGGGAGGAAGTGTGCGAGCAGAGGCTTAGCTGTACATATCATGCTTTAGGATAGATGTTTAGATTAGATTCTTTAGTTGCATTTGTTTCCCAAGATTACACACACACACACACACACACACACACACACACACACACACACACACGTGTAGTGGGTAGCCATTCCAGCTTTGATCTGGAAGTTCCAACCCCCATTGAGGCTTCGGTAACTGTCACGCCTACAAGGTGGGGCCAAGAGAGGACCCTGAAGACCCGAGATCCGAGGTGTCGCTTCTCTTGTTTCCTGGACCCTGGACGCTAGAGGTAGACCAAGGAGAGTTCTCCAGAGAACACCTCCAGACTGCGCTGCCTCTTTCCCAGAACCCCGCAACCTACCTATCCCTTCATTTGTAAATTACGCCACTAAATAAATCTCCCTTTTAACTGCGTGGAGTGGCCTTAATAATTTCACCAATACACATGCACATACACTTACACAGAGATAGAAGCAGAGGGAGGAAGAGACAAAGGTGGGAGACAGAGAAAAACAGAGACAGAAAGACACACATACACACACAGACAGAGACAGAGAGACACACACACACAGAAAGAAAAAACTGGAGATGGATCACTCTTTGGCTGAGAGATTTCTTTAGCATTGTTAGTGTTGTAGATAGCATCAAGATTTGTAGAGAGTGAGGGCCTTCAGCCCCATCAGACAAAGTGGGGCACCTACTCTTAAAGGCTTCCAAGGCAGACATTGACCCTCACACCATGCAGAAATAGGCTAGTTAACAAGTGACCTGTGCAATGGGCATATGTGACATGGACTATGTGATAAGAGTCACAAAGACACTGGAGAGTTGAGTGGAGTTGGTGACTATAGTTAGGCTGTCTCAAGCACCAGCAGCAGCGGTGGTTGGGCATTCTTCTACTCTTTTCACAGAACCAAGAGGAGAGATGATGGCAGGCGAGAATTATGAGTGGCCTATTCCTTCTTCTGGGCAGCACCAAGAGGGGAGAGAGACGGCAGGGGAAGTGAGCCCTGACGTGCAAGGCATCAGTGTCTGGAAGGTCGAGGATCTGGCGCAAAGGCCTTTCTTGGTCTAAAATTCCAAAGGACAGAGAATCTATCACAAATTGCCTTAGCTCTAAAGGGTTTTTTATTGGCTCACTGAAGTCCTTATTTCAGGAGCCTAAATTAAATCTTAGACTCAGACTAGCCATGCTTTATTTTTCACCCACTTTCTGCTTGATCAGTTCTCTATCAGCCAGGCTTTACTAACTGGTGGCACAGTGGTTAGCATGTATTTGAGACCCATGTCCTCAGAGATCAAAGATCAAGGGGGAAATAGGGAGAATACCAACTTCTCAGAAGACCCCCAAATTGTCTCATGATTATTAATTCAGTTTGGGTTACTTATTTATCATTGAGCCAATTACCATGACCACAATCAAAATCACCTGCGCTTGAGCCATGTTTACAGAAAACAAGGAAGGAACTGTTCTCCAGAGGCAAATCTTCGGATGTGGTGAAACATGGTGGTAAAGACCTGAAGTACTCAGGACAGCGGTGGATGGTCAATCATAATGTGCTTTAATTCAAACTGGTCATGAGACCTTAGAATGCAAACTTCTCAAAGCCTGTCCATGGGACATTCTAGACACCAAATTGCTGTTAACATTGTATTTCTTTAACGTTTCTAGAAACACTTATTATTGGAGGAGTGGACACGCCTCGTTATGAGTGTGGAGGTCAGAGGATAACTTGCTGAAGCTGCTGCTCTCCCCTCACCATGTGGGCTCTAAGGATCAAACTCACGTAATCAGGCTTGGCTGCAAGCACCCT
>CABHPP010122278.1:11670-46667 GCA_902168425.1 Peromyscus attwateri | reverse complement strand
CTAAAGGCCCTGATTTTTTTCTTTCTTTTCTTTCATTTACATCAGCTTCTCAAAAAGACATCAGGCACTTCCAATTCCAGGTCCAAAATTATATTTGCTCATTGAAAATTTCATAAATGTATTCTGATTACTTGTCCCTCAGATACCCTCTCTTATCTCCCTCCTGTTGTTGCGTGGCCATTTATTTTCTAGGACTCTCTTCCCACATCTGTCTCTTGGGTTTGTTTTGTAACCTTCTGAGTTTAGCTGGGGTGGGCTGTCTGATCATGGGTTTGGAACTATCCCCTGAATCCTGCCTGGTAGGCTTACTTGTGGGTACACAATAGAAGACAATGACTAGCCCTCTTCCAGAATCTCTCAGCAGCTAATAGTTCATCAGTAAGGGATGGGCCCCCATCCATGACTGAAGGTCCAAATACTTTGAAGAAAAAAATCATAGTAGTCAGATTTGGATAGATGGTTCAGGATAATACAGATAAATGTGGCTAAAATCATGCTACAATGCTTGACTCCTTTTTAGATTAACATAGTCCAATTCCTGTAACTGAAAGACAACATTACCCAGTGACCTACCAATCTCAACCATTTCCTAAATCCACAGACATTCTCACAGGCCTCAAATACCAGAAACTTAAATCCAGTACATACCCATTTTTACATTGTATAACTTGAATGCAAATCTCTTCTCAATTTTAACATACCATCTTCTATTCTCATTTTTGAGACAGCATTTACAGTCCAACGTTATTGCTAGTATGCAACCTATGTACTAGACTATTTCATCTCTTTGCAAAGCATCTGCTTCATTGGGATATTTTTTAGCCTCTGCTGCTTAGGGAATGTTTATTTGAACCTCACATTTCTTGATCAATCCCATATACAAAGAGAGAATCTTTTAGTAAGCCACATAAAAGTAGGTCACATAGCAACTCTGTGACTACAATGCCTTTTATACTCAAAAGAAATGCCAGTCCAAGAAAAGTACTGACAGTAAAAAAAAAAAAGCTATACATCTCATGACAAGTCTACAGAGGACAACCTGTGTCAGTCTGCCTATAGGAGTTTTGGTCTAAAGCCGAATGACTTCATTCATGATGTAAACAACATTTCTCGAATGTTCTTCCCCTTTAAGTGGATATCTTTTATTCTCAGAGGTACCTTCACCTTTTTACTTTCTCTTCCTGCCTTCTACATTCATCCACTTTCTTATTCAATCCATTGCTCCCCTTGCCTTTGTGGTTCACACTCCTTTGATAGGTTAGACCCTACAGAGAGAGACTGCCACAAAAATACAAATGAAGTGATTGACTAGGAAGGCACCGCATGGCACAGGACCATAGACACAGCACTGGAGAAAGGAGGCAATGAGGGTGAGATATAAACGTTCCCTCAGCAGTCACTTCAGCCCAGCTCTGAGAGCTCTGCAGGCTCCACTTGCAGGAATAGGATGGAGTGTTTATTAAAGACTACACAGGGAGAAACTTCTGACAAACCAATGAAATATTTCCTTCAACCGGGCGTTGGTGGTGCACGCCTTTAATCCCAGCACTCGGGAGGCAGAGGCAGGCAGATCTCTGTGAGTTCAAGGCCAGCCTGGGCTACAGAGTGAGTTCCAGGAAAGGCACAAAGCTACACAGAGAAACCCTGTCTCGAAAAACCAAAAAAAAAAAAAGAAATATTTCCTTCAGTCTGAAGATGGCCTTCCAGAGAGTCCTGATGACTATGAGTGTGGAGAGGGTGAAAGGATGCAAGAAAGTAAAAGTGGGACAAAAAGGGACTAGACATTAAGTCTTTTCTACTATAAATCAGCGGCCTTTCCCATACAAGTAAGGCAGCTCTCTAGAGGCCTCTCTATCAGTCCCTGACCTAACATACTGCATCTTCCAAGACAACAGTAAGAATGAACAAGCAGGCAGAACTCTCCTTTCTCCTAGGAAAGGGAAAAGACTTATACAAAAGCAATTATACAAATGTCAATATGTTCCTAGAAGTTTCTGGTAAATTAAAAAAAAAAAAAAACCCTAATAATGTATGTGAAATGGAGTCTGGGTATTACCTTCCCGCAAGTTCAAGGTAAAACCAAACATACATGTATGCCAGCCTTAATTAATTGCTTGTAAGAAAATGTATCAATTGAACACATTGCAGATTCCTCACATAGGGCACCGATATGTGTGGATTAAGCACATTACAAGATTCCTTTCATGTTCCTCACAGGAAACACCAAGCTACACTTGATTGGAATACATAATAAGCTCAAAGTCACCAGCAAGCTGGTCCCCTTGGTGTCATTTAGCCAAGGGCAAGCTCAGACTTGACTCCTCTGTCTCCCTCTCCCTGTGTCTTCCACCCTCTTCTGCCTGTCTGCTGTGTAAGTTTAAAGCGGTACCTGCTTGAATGTTGTCTTGTGATTGTATACCTGTGTCTGTGTCTATCTATGTGTGTGTCTGAGTGTGTCTGTGTCTGTCCCTAACAAAAGACGCTGCTCTGTGTTTATCAAACAGCACAAAAATGTCACATGGGGAAGAAGTGAGGGACACTTGGCTGAAATATTCAACAGAGCTTTATAAGGGATTAAGTCAGTTGCTCCAACTGACCCCAAATGACACAGATAACAGACATCATTGTTTATCAATCAATATCTGTAGGTTACATGTGATGTTTATGCTGAATATTCATTTTATAAGATGGCTTCCAGTTTACATTTTCTGTTTTCAGTAAATGATTCTTCATAGCACATGTACAAGATTCATGAATTCCTCTTGGGTCAGGGACATGGAAGAGTCTATAGCTTAAGATAAAGATAAGTGGCTGGGCGGTGGTGGCACACGCCTTTAATCCCAGCACTTGGGAGGCAGAGCCAGGCGGATCTCTGTGAGTTCGAGGCCAGCCTGGGCTACCAAGTGAGTTCCAGGAAAGGCACAAAGCTACACGGAGAAACCCTGTCTCCAAAAAAACAAAAAAAACAAAAAAACAAAAAAAAAGATAAAGATAAGCATTAACTTAGGTGGTGAAAGTTGATAGCATGGGAAAGTCAAGGCAAGTAAGGTAGTTTGTTATATTGTTCTCTTAAAAGTAGGTTAGACATGCAGTCTGAGTGCACAGTAGGATAGCCGTCTTAAGTCTTGAATGACTTGAAAGTGAATTATTAACTCTGGCTGTGAGGCCCAGCTCCAGTTCCAGTCTCTTAGGATATAAGAGACATTGTCATAACACTGTGTCACCACAAGAAGGTAAAACAGAGGTTGGATAGATGACATGGTGGCTAAGGTCACTTGCTGCTCTTCTAGAGGGCCTGGGTTCAGTTCCCAGCATCCACAGCAGGTAGCTCTTACTGTTTCTACCTCCATCTCCAGGGGACCTGATGCCTCTGGCCTCCAAGGGCAATGGGCACTCACATGCACATACTCACATGCAAACAAACACCCACACACACAATTAAAAATATTAACAATAAAACGAAATTTTAAAAGAAGGTTTAAATGTTTTGATTTAGATTATTTAAATAATTATTTCAAATTTATTTTTTCAATTTACTTATTAATTACTACCTTGTATGTTTATGATGGTGAGGCATGTGGGCCAGGGCATACATGAGGAGGTCACAGGAAGCCCTAGTACACTCACTTCTCTTCTTCCCAATTTCTCTGGATCCTGGGGATGGAACTCCAGTCCTCAGGCTTGTGGAGCAAGGTCATTGTCTGTTAAGCCAACTAGTTGTGGGTGTAAAGTATTATTCTCATGACATGTCCCCCAGTGTTTTTCTGTCCTGTGTTCTTATTGGTGCTGGATAAAACTTTGGGACAATGAGCAAAGTAGAGGGACAAGTCAACCTCTTTTCTTGCTTATGAAATTGTCTGGTAGTTAGAAATATGAAGGGGAAATGTGTTACGTAGCATTAAAAATGTACCACTGAGTGAGAACTCTGTCCTGAGATCGCATTTCACAAGGAAGAATCAGGAAAGGAAGTGAACTCAACCCTGGAGGGTGTTCTGTCACACAGCTGCTGTGGCACCCGTAGGCCAGTGCAGAGGCCACAGGGGGATAAGTGCCTGTTCAATACTATGCACTTCATTTCTATAACCTAACCAGTAAGGTTAAGATCAGTTCATTGATCTTCCACTGATCTTCAAATTTGTGCTTTTGAAACATTCCCTATGTTGCAAATTGTGTTTGTCGTTTGATATAATGAGTATTCCCAGATTCTTATCAGCGCTGAATATTCATTCATATGGCATTAACAGGAGTAAATACTGCGGTGCACAGAATGTTCTGATCTTATATAATGGTGCTAGAAACGTCTGTATTTTTTGAAAAGTAAATTAATCTTCTATTTTTTTTTTGCCATTATGCAACAAGTCCAGACCACATTGGGAACCATTTTCTGGTATGTCTATATAAGATAAAGTTAGGATGGCAAGAATCAAGAGGTAGAGACACCGTTGTGAAGATTGTCCTTTACATATTTTGTCCTTACAACACAGAATGTGGATTGAAGTGAAATAGAGAGATGGGGAAAGAGAGGAAGGGGCAAGCAGGTGTAGCTGGAGAGTTTCTCTCCAGCTCCCACCAAGCCCCGGCAGTCCCGCAGCCCACTTATAAAATAAACACACAGACGCTTATATTATTTAAACTGTTTGGCCTAATGGCTCAGGCTTCTTGCTATCTAGTTCCTATATCTCAAATTAACCCATATCTATTAGTCTACAAGGTGCCACATGACTCTTGGCTTACCAGTACCTTACATCTCACTTGTCATGGCCACGGCTGGCAGCATCTCTCTGCCTCAGCCTTCCACCTCCCAGAATTCTTCTCCTCCTTGTCCCACCTACCCTATCCTTCCTGCCTGGCTACTGGCCAATCAGCATTTTATTTATCATTCAATCATAGCACCATATATTTACAGCATACGGGACATCCCACAGCAAGCAGGTGTGAGGGAGACAGAATGAGAGAGAAAAAGAAGGAGGTTCCACCAAGAAAAAGTCAAACTAAAAGAGGAATGAGGGGCTGGAATGCTGACCCAAGAGAAGCAGCCGACAGCACAAAGCTCTTAACTGAGTTAACAAATTTTAACTCAAATATTTCAAAAAACTTAATTATGGCTGCATAAAGAACTTCAGAGTAATAATTCTTTATCACAATATTCATTATTAAATACTATCTATTGTCCATGATTATGACATTAAAAGTATTGTTTCATAGAAACAGTGAAATGTTCTTTTGAATAAATACTAGTACAATATCAGGAGCCTGAAAAGCAGTAATAAATATATTTGTACTAACTCATTGTATAATACTCATTCAATGAGGCTTTTATAGAAATTTGTTATTATTCTTTCCCTAAAAGAATAGAAGAAAGTTTAATTAAAATGATCTATAAGTATATTCCTTCAACTCCATCATTTCTTGCTGGAATTAATCGCACTAAATATTTATTTTAAAAGATCAATAATTTAAACAAAATCAGAATGTTACTTATAAGCCTTCAGTCTTCAGGTTAAATGTGCAGTTAAAAAGATCGATCCTTACTAAATAATAATACTCATGGTAATCATTTCGTCTCTGGCTTCAGAACAAGTTCAAGGCCATGGCACAGGGCATCTGGGGACAAGTGACATATTATATGTAAGAATATCACTGAGCTCAAATGACATTCCCTCAAGGGTGACAAAAGAATTCAGAGAGGAAATATGATTCCCACTGTTAAAACCAACTGTGCTGTTAGAAGGATACAACACTCTTTCAGCACCCCTACTCATACAATGCCCCCAAGGAAAGAATGTTCATCTCAATGAGTAAACTGCTGTGAGTTACCAATAGGAATTATCTGAGTTTGGTGGGGGCCATGGGATGTGGACCTCCTAGCTGACTTGACCTGAGGAATCCACAAATAGGAAATAAGAGTGTAAACATAGACAAGTTATTATTTACATGGTACTAGCTTTAATTTTCCTTTATAATAGTGAATGGAATTTTACAAAAAAAATGCAATGTACCTTTGCAAAGAAAATAAACCCTTGCTTAGAAAGGAGGCAAAGAAAGATAAATGGAAAATCCTACTGTGCATGTGCAAACAGCAGGATTTCCTGGGTAGATACTTGCCCAGTATTATCCAGTATTTTATAAAGGTCTTTCATTGCTTTCAAATCATTTTGAACATTCCAGATAATAAAATTTCGTATTAATAGGGATAGAACACAGGTTAATATAAGGAATTCCGGGATAGATAGAAAAATAGTAGTTTATTTTTACAGTCTATAATGTGTTTATGAAATTTATTTCCAAAACTTTTCCTACTTACAAAAATGGGGAGGGGGCCTCCAGAGAAAGAGGGAAGCCGAAGAACCTAATTTAGGAGTCAGTATCAAGTTCAGCATGGCTAAGGCCAGTCAGAGTGGAGTGTTGACTGACGGATAAAGCATCAGTAATTCTGATCATTGTAAAGAAGTTTGAGAAGACAGATAAGCTGTAAATGTGCCACTGTATTAAGCCAGTATTGGTTCAGACATAGAGGTATCCACGTTCTGACTGCTGGTCCTAAGAACATCACATTTCTAAAGGAACATTCCAGACTCTTAGAACCCTACATCAACATGTACCTGTCTGTTTAGTCACGTCAGGAAAGATTGTCTCCTGAAGCTACTGTGGTTATCATCGCCGGCTATGGTGGGTGCTGTCTACTTTGACTGGCTCTATTTCATTTGGGATATTTTAGTTCACCCTTTTCTGGACACCTATAGTACAGAGTGAGGTGGTAAAAAAATCTTTAGCTTTGGTGAAATAATTCTGAGTCAACCATTGCCTAGCAAAAGCTTTCTTTCTTCTTGAGTCTCTCTACCCTACTTTTGTAAGTAACCACCTAATACAGTCCTCACTACCTCCATGAGGTTCTGCAAGTGCCTTCTGTTCCTTTTTCTTCTTTTCCTCATTATTTCAGATGCTGGCCAGACCCAAAATATGGTTGTTTGCTTTTTCTGCTACTTCCTTATTCTCTAAAGCTCTGCTCTTCACCGTGCAGCTGCCTGCCACCATGTGACTAACCTCCCCATGGCTTATTTCAAACTTCGTGAATGTTTTTTCCTTCTTATCTCCATAGCAGACCTCCAGGAATCTACTGAGGTTTACATTTTGCCTGCCCTGGAGTTTTTTCTTTTAAACTCTATCAAAAAAACTCGAACTGGAAAAGGAAAATGAATATGCAATGTGTGAGTGACAGGTTGGACCAGCCTCCCATTAGACCTTGGGTATAAATTTGTTTTCTTTTCTTGGTATACTACTCCTTTAGTCATTTTCATTTTCTGTTTCTGGTGGTACACTAGAGTGTGAGGCTAGTGTGTGAGCAAAGAAGAAAGAACTATAGAGTCCTGATCTTGTCTTTTGGGTACTATTAAGACTTGGAATGAGAAGAAAAATATGGCTACATGGAGGAGTTGAAACCAAAGCTCAAGGAATGATTTTTGTCTTCTGTTCACATCTCTCCCTCCACAAGGATTCTAAGTGTTAGGATTTCTCAAATATAGTTCCCTCTCTTTATGACTAAGAAGGAGACTAGTAAAAATAATATTTCTGTCTCGAAAGACAATCAAGCATTAGAATACGTAAGACTGAAGATTATTGGTTCTGATATGGTCCATTTAAAATAAAGTGTTAAAGGGAGAAAACACCCTCCAGGAGATTTTGAAACCAAAATATCCTTCAACAATAGCCAACTTCAATTTCACATCAATTAATTTTGTATAATCCCAAGTAAGGTTTTAAGGGAGTGGCTATAAAGAAAGTACACATCTAACCAAAAAGTCTGCTACTAACTACAGTTCACATTAGTTACACATCCTGAGGCCAGGTTGTAATTACCATCCCAATTGATAGAACTTGGACAGAAAATAATAGGTTTGAAATTAACAAAAAAAAAAAAAAATAACAGATTACCCAATACAGGAAATCCAAGTTTGCTTTCAAATATCAGAAAAGAAATCAAAACCATTCCACATCTCCATCACTCACAGAGCATCACTGGATATTTCCATAGACCTGAGGTAAAAATAAGAAGTTGAAATGAGAAGACAAAGTCGACAGGCATCGACAGCAATACAGTCAGAGGAGTTCTCTGAGATGAGAGTGATTTCCATACATCAGTCAAACAGCTCATGCTATCATCGCAAAAGTCTTCACCAGACATTTAGCAGGTGAGGGGAAAGTTCAGGTCTTATCAATTCAGTGAGGACATTGATTATAAAGTGTATCATCCTATTATAGCTTTGTACTGTTCAGGAGATGTTGCAAGAGAATTGTTCACACTGCCACTCTGCTGTGCCAGCAAAGTTTAACCTTGAAGCGAAAGGCGAAGTCAGTGATTGGCTGACTGGAATTAGCCATAGAGGTGTTAGAGGGCTGAGGAAGTCTGATAGAGAGGGACAGGAAGAAATAAGGAGGGGCTTGGAGGTGGGGTTGAGGGCTTTTCCATCAGGGAAACGTGGAGAGTAGGGTCAGCTGATCGGTCCTCCACTGTTCTTTGAATTTTGTCAGGATTTTATCTCAATTTATGACTCCCGAGTTTTTATTAACACTAGAACAATTAGGTAAACACTTTAAGGATGGTGAAGAGAATGTGATCGCAGGGTTGTGATATCTTACACAGAAGTTGAGCCACCAATCCATAACAGTTACAAGTGTCCATTTAAAATGGAAATTAAAACTCAAACTAATGCCCCCAATGGGTGCACAAATGACCCTCCCCTCTCCTCACTACATTTTAATTCATAATAGAAAAAAAAATAAATTCACATCAAATCTCTGGTTGTTTTAACTTGGATGAGAGGCCCAACTGGATTGGCAAGAGATTGGAAAGACATTTAAAATGGCAGCCTTGGGTCTGGAATATGGATCAGGGGTTAAGAGAAGTTGCTGTTCTTGAGAAGAGACAGATTCAGTTTCTACAAACAATCTAAAATGCCCTCTTCGGGCCTCTGAGGACACCAGACATACCTGCGATGTACATGCATACTTGCAGGCAAAAGTCTCATACACAGAAAAAATAATAATAAATCTTAAAATGGCATCCTTGCGTTGTTTCAGAGACAAATTAAATATCATATGGGAAGTAGGTTTAAAAATAAACTCGGGGCTGGAGAGATGGCTCAGAGGTTAAGAGCACTGGTTGTTCTTCCAGAGGTCCTGAGTTCAATTCCCAGCAACCACATGATGGCTCACAACCATCCGTAATGAGATCTGGTGCCCTCTTCTGGCCTACAAGCATGCATGTAGGTCAATGTATATAAATAAATAAATACATACAATAAAGAAATAAACCTTAAAAAAAATAAAAAATAAAAAAAAATAAACTGAAAAAACAGAAACCTGGTGAAGAAGTTAAAGATGACCAACCAATAAAACAGTGTAACATACAGCAACACTTGTCACAAAAGATAGTGGAATTCCGAAGTGAGCTGAGACTGTCAAAGTAAGTACAAAGGAGGTGCCGAGAAAAATATATTTTATTAAAGGATATTTTTATAGTACAATGAACTACTAGGGTAACAATTTTTGCTCCATATTTTTCATTTAATAGTGTGCTTTTTAAGCTAAGAATAATCTTATATTTAGTCTAATAGTATATTTAAAATTTGAAAGTGTTCTGACTCCATTATGATTTACTGGATGATCAAGATAGATTACTGGAAAAAAAATAGTAGCTATGCTAGCAATGAGATTGCAATAAAAACTAATACAATTTTTAAGTGGCTTAGAAGACTACCAGATTAAAATACACATTAAAAATAGAGCTGTGGTGCTACAGAGAGCACTCAGTGGTTAAAGGCAAAAAGAAGCAAGAGCGAGAACCAGAGTGCGAATCTCCAGAACCCACATAAATGCAGGCTATGGCGGCAATGCACCGTAGGGTGGAAGTGGGATCTGTGGAGCAAGCTGGCTACCAAGACTGACAGTACGGAGACTGGCCATATTAGTAAGTTCTGGTTTGATTGAGACATTTCCTCAAAGAATAAGGTGAAGAGTGATAGAGGAAGGTTCCCTATCAGTCTCAGGCCTCCACATACGTGTGTGTGTGTGTGTGTGTGTGTGTGTGTGTGTGTGTGTGTGCACAATTCATCTACACACATATATGTGAACATGCAAACATACACACATATACCACATACACATACACATGAAAAGAAGAAAAATAAAGCTGTGAGAAAATGGAGTGGTCAGAAATATAAAGTTGTCACATGCTAGGCTGACCTTTTCTCACTATTTGTTTTTAAATCCCAACTTTTTTATTATGTTTCCTTCATACATGAATTTATTTTCTTCTGACCAAATATACCCTCACCTTCCATTGTTCCTTTGGTTTCCCTCATCATCCCCCTCCCAAATTCATGTCCTCTCATATATACGTACGTGTGTGTCATGTGTGTGTGTGTGTGTGTGTGTGTGTGTGTGTGTGTGTGTGAGCATGCATGCACAAACATGTAACTTAAAACCTACTGAGTCCAATTAATTTTGCCCATATAAAGTGCCCACCGAGGCATGGGCAATCTACTAGGGAAGCCAGCCCTAAAGAAAGTTGACTTTCTCACGCCAGGCAGCTGGCAACTACCTGTAGAGGCAATGGGTATTTTAAGTTTCTTGAGATGTCACTTTCTGACATGAGAATTTTCCAAGAAATATTTAGTTAGTTGGTGTAAAATCAGCCCAGATGTCAAACATCTGATGGTTGAAAACCCAAGATTATATTTAGCCGTGACTCTGAATTTTGGGAGAACTGAGTTTATGTTTACTTAGAGAGGCATATGTTCATTTTGAATTTTAGTGTGTTGATGAGAAAAGAAGAGAAATATTTTAAGGTGGCAATCGCAAAGCCAACAGAAATTGAAAACAAATAGCATTTGTTGCTGAAATCCAAAAGATTTTTCAGTGCATGTAAGTCAGTATGTGTTAGCTAACTGCATTATCCAGTAAATTCAAACTCTAGGAAAATTAAGATTAAGTCTAAACACGTGTCCCAGTTCTACCAGGACAGATTAATTCAAATAACATAGTTTAATTAAGTTGAATTTAACTCATGCTCATGAATGGGGTACATATTTCTTTATTACACATGAAACAGTAACATTTATGCATCGACCTGTCACAAGCATTTTCCTCATTGCTATTTGGTCCCAACTAGCCAGTGAGTACACTGTATCAGCATTCAGAAGTTTATATATTAAAGATAAGTTTCTTATCAAAATGAAAGGCTCAACAATATATTGTTTAGAAATACACATACATATTTAAATTATTTTTAAGAGAAAAACAATATTAAATATAAAAGTCAGGTTTGTGTTTACCTAAAAGAAGCTGAAATTGAACACTAGACCTTTAACATCCTACAATACAGTGTAGGACTCCTGGAGAGGAGGGACTGGGGAGTGGGGCATGGGACTATAATGGTGTATACATAACAGAAGAGTCTGGAAAGAACACAGCCTTAAAGTGGACTATGGAGTGAAACCATAAACTCTTTGATAATAATTGGAACTCCCCACCACCTCTCGCTCAGTGAGTAATAAACACTAGATGCCAGTAAGTGACCTGAGCAACACCATCAGCCAAATGGACAAACAGGTATTTACAGAACCTTCTACCAGACATGGCAGAATATGCAGTATTTCCAATACATATAAAACATTCTGTAATACATAATATAAAAGTTTAGTCCATAGAACTATAGGTCACAAAACAAGATTCCATGAATTCTTGAAAATGTAAAATAATGTAAAGTAAGTTTTCTGATCAGAACAAAAAAAATATCCTTATAACAGAAAATGCTGGAAAACCCACAGACTTTTTACAATTAAATAACAAGGTTCTAAAATAACCCATTGGTCAAATAAGTAATCATATGGAATTTTTTAAGTATGTTTGAACTTAGTGAAGGTAAAAGTAGAATATTAAATGTATAGGTTGTAGGCAGTGCTAATATGTAAATGTATCACTTTAAACATCTGAGTAAGATGAAGAGTCTGGGTCTGTCTTAACAGGCTTCAGAGAAGTTGGAGTAATGGAAATAGTCCAAAATTGCAGTAATTTTCATACAATTCTGAAAATCTGGTAAAAATCATGAACTGTACTTTTAAGACAGATGGCATTTTGATGCCCTACCACATAGTGAACATTTTTAAAACAAGAAAGAACCTGAAAGATGGTTCCATTGGTAAAATGCTTAAGGAAGAAACACAAAGACCTGATCTAGGAATACCACATCCATGCTGAGCGTGAATGTCACACACATCTATAACACCCGTACAAAATGATGGAGACAGATGGCCCCCTGGGGCTTGATGGACAGCAGCCTAGCTACAGTGGTGAGCTAGAAGTTTAATGAGGGACCTATCACAAAAAGTCAGAAGTTATAGTAGCTCAAGCCTGTAATCTCAGCATTTGGGGGGCTGAGACATCAGGATCGCCAAAGTCAACCTGAGTTACCTGGTAAGTTCCAGGAAAGTCTGAACGATAGGTAACAGTCTGTCTCAAAAAATTAAAACCTAGGTTGGAGAGTGATTAGTGAAGATGACTGATACAAGTCTCTGGCTTCTACACACATGTGCCTGCACAGGTATACATACACATAAAGAATTCAACATGTCTCTGATCAAATAATTAGCCCCTGGAGAAACTGAAGCATTAGGCATGTCTGTTCACACAAAGCCATGCGAATGTCCCCTTGCCATGATCCCAACTACAGGAGCCATGCATGAAGACAACTTATCCTTTCTAATGTGCCACTGGGTTGGGGAGAGATTGTTAAACAGCAGTGGAGAGCAGAGCAAGATGCACAGGCTCCTTTCTCTGTCTTGCTTGAACAAGAGAGAAATGTCAGTCTATGCCCTCAGCAGTCATTTGCCAGGAAGCCTCACACTGTCAGAAAGTTTCTCTTTCTCATTCTCATTTTTCTCTTCCTCATTCTCTCTCTCTCTCTCTCTCTCTCTCTCTCTCTCTCTCTCTCTCTCTCTCTCTCTCTCCCTCTCTCTCTCTATCTTCACACTTTCTTTTTTTCCTCACCTAGTTCCCATTATCTGCAGCATAATCACAGTAACAAAGATCTATTTTCTTTTGGAAGCATTGGGCTTCATTGCTTCTTGTGAATGCTCTTCTCCTGACTTGCATTCCTAGTCTGGAAAAGTGCTATTATTTTTTTAATCAGTAAAAAGTGTTATGCTCCCTGCAAAACTGGAAACAGCACAAAAACCTAAAATTTAGAAAAAAAAATGTTGAGAAGTTGCTTTTTCAACAGTTGATAAAAATAGTGTCCAAGTATCTAGTGTTGGTTATTATGCTCTGTGTGAATTTATAAAACAAATTTTACTTAGAACACACTCAAACCTTAAGCTTTGTGTTCACACTTTTTAAGTGGTTTTGTTGTTGTTGTTGTTGTTGGTGGTGGTGGTGGTGGTGGTGGTGTTTTGTTTTTTGTTTTGATTTTTCCAGACAAGGTCTCTGTGTAACTGCTCTGGCTGCCCTGGAACTTGATCTATAGTCAAGAAAACACTAATGAGCTGTTTCTTACTCTATTTTGAAGTCACTGAACCTGTACCCTAGATGGAAATATGTACAGGGTTGTGAAGACTAGATTTACATTTAGATCACACAAGAAAAATGAGAAGCACATTGACAAATATTAACAAACAGTTTTAGCAGACAGTCTATTGCTACTGACGTCATTTAAAGCATAGAACTTCTCAACTAACACTTTGTGTCTTTTAATAGTCTCTTCGAGTAAAAGTCACAAATATCTATGAGTTTGGAGAATAAGAACTAGAGAACAAATGTCATAGTAGGTGTAAGTAAACCATGTCTTGAGTTTGTTCTGCACTCTTTGCTGACTGTGGTGTGATTCAGAAGACATAGAAAGCCAGCTGTTCTGCAAAAATGCATAGCCAACAGAATCTTTCTGTTACCTAGACTTTGCAAAGCACTTGGAACTTCTTAAGCTGGAGAGAGGCCAGCAGTGGCATGTGATATCACTGAGCTGAAGGACAGGGATGTGGCTAGGAGGCATGGGAGCAGGCACGTGGCAGTGTGGGATGCTAAAATGTGACTCCTCTCAGGTGCAACCTCTATTTGTCCTTTCCCATGAGTTTTGATGTCTCCCCCCTCACTAACGCATGCTGAATAGAGAGCAGAATATTGCAAGTATCCATTTGTTTGCAACTTTCAAATGATCCTCTGTAAATGACCTGCTCATTTGGAACTGCCAAATGGCTCTTAATTAATAAGTAGACTCCATAGATCAGACCTATACATAGACAACATTATGCATAATTCATCTTTTAAGCAAAAATGTATAAAAGATTTTGAAAGAATTAAAAAATAATCTATCTTTTAGAATTTAATGTCCTTTAAAAGAAATTCTGTTCACAGATTAATATTCTCTGGTAAAAAAATGTACTAGCCTTAAATAGCTATATAAAACCACCACAACAGAATATTGCTACTTTTAAAGAAAAAAAAACAGATACACTGTACGTAAAACATCATTTTTTTTTAAAAAATGAAAATTTTAGGCAAGTGCTTATTATGATTAAAGGAAATGGGATCAATAATAGGTCAAATTTATCTTTTTGTTGTTGGTTTGGGGGTTTTAGTTTGGTTTGGTTTGGTTTGGTTTGGTTTGGTTTGGTTTGGTTTGGTTTTGGTTTTGGTTTTGGTTTTTCAAGGCAAGGTTTCTCTGTTTGACAGCTCTGACTGTCCTAGAACTCACTTTTTAGATCAGGCTGCAGACTAGCCTTGAACTCATATAAATCCACCTGCCTCTGCCTCCTGAATGCTGGAATGAAAGGCATGCACCACCATGCCTGACCTTGTCAAATTTATCTTAATCATCTCAATATTTGCAAGTTCATCATCTACAAGTGAGACCATCTCTGTTTTTTAATATGAAGTCATCTCTATGAGACATAACTAAATTTTTTAGCATTCATTGATGTTTACTAATTCATTCCAACCCATAGGTCATCTGTGAGTACGCAAAATCCTGCTGTGAAGATAATTAATACCCTTGACTTCTCAATTGCCCTGATTAGATAGCCCTATAATGTAATTTTAAAAGCAGTGCACTGTCAAGGATTATTGACCTAAAGTGATAAAGGATATTCATAATCCTGGCCCCAGAATTCTTTTGTCACCCAAAAGAGAGAAATTTATACTTTGATAATTTTAATGATATGGACATTCTCTCTCTCTCTCTCTCTCTCTCTCTCTCTCTCTCTCTCTCTCTCCTCTGTGTGTGTGTGTGTGTGTGCATGTGTGTGTTTGTGTGTATGTCTAATATAAGAAATTAATTATAAATATAAGCCTTGAGCATGCCAGGTAAGCACTCTACCACTGAACTATGCCCCCAGATGATATGTGTGTTTTTATTAGGGAAACCTTACATTATCACATCTTTTTCAAACACTCATAACTGGAGATTAAGGGTGACATTATTCTTCAGCCTCATCTCATCAACCTTAGTCACCCAATTCTCAGTGCTCTTCAAATACACAAGAAATGCATCACCATCCAGGAAAAGGAAAAGGAACTGTCCACACAAGTACTTTTCTTATTTCCCTTGTCATATCCTACATGGGTTCTACAGAGAAAATATTCACAAAACATCATAAATCTCAAATTAGTGGTGGCAGCCTTTTTACTACCTAAAGTATAAAAGAATGTTCACTAGTATTTCATGTACTTTTAAATGGGATTGACCATTAATATACAATATTTATTATAATATGAATCCCTATAACGTATAATAAGGCTTTCCTCCAAAATATGAATGCATATCTTAATAGAGACCATATCAAAGACTGGAAGTAATTAGAAATCATTGTAAGAAACTAGAAAGTTGGGCCAGCAAGATAACTCAGCAGGTAAAGGCACCTGACTAACTGAATTCTATCCATGAGACCCATATGTTGTAAGAAAGGAACTGACTCCCAGAAGATATCTTTTGATCTCTACATCCATGCATTCTCTGTGTGAGCGCGCACACACACACACACACACACACACACACACACACACACACACATGTTTATTTTACAAAATAAACAAATAAATGGTAATAATAAAACATTTCAGAAACTGGCCACTCTCAAATAACAACACAACAAAAATGATTTATGAATACGACGTTGCTAATTAAACAAGATCGGTCTTAGTTTCCAATTAAGAAAACCAAGATCTATTCAGAAAATGCCATAAATAAGTAAAGAAACATAATCCTTTATGTAGATTGTTAAATAACTAACAAAAAAATGTTCAAAGATCCATCTTGAACTAGCATTTCCTCACCTTAGCAATATTCTACCATGTGAAAAGGAACTTTGTTAATCTCACAGAGCATATCCAATTCCACACTTTATGATCTACCAATCTACCTTTTCACATCTGCATATAAATTTTTATTCTGAAATATAGTATGCAGGTTAGTTGTATTTCCTCTCTCAGCAGATATATTTCTTTCTAATTATAAATTAATGAACTAGCCTTATAGTTTGTCATGATTCTCTCCTGAGTTTCATTAGTGTGACTCAGTCCACTCAAGTCAGATATAATTCATGTTTAATTACCTGGTTGAGTTTCTAGTCATACAATACTAGTCCACTGAGATATCACATGTCTTAGGGACCATACCTGAATTTTCACCTGGGCTTTTAACATGTCTCTTTAAGTTAAAAACAAAGTATTAAACTACTTTTAAGGCATACAATTCCTTTTTTAAAGCTTTTTGGAAAGAAGTTACCTAAGAGGGCTGGTAGACAAATCCTCAGGGAGAACCTTTCCATGCCTGTCAGCCTCCTGACTTGACTTGTACAGCCTGATGTGCAAATCTAAGCACTTATTCGTGGGCTGCTATCAAATCGGATATTTAGATCTCAGTGAGATCAGAACAGAAAGCCAGCATGTCTGCACCTGTAAGGGAGTTAGGATGGCCAGTTTGGTCTTATCACACAATCACCCCAAGTGTCCCAATTTATCTGCCTAGATAGACAAAACTTCTTTGATACCCAAAGCCAAATGTTTAAAAATACAAAAGGAACTTTTAAAAATGACCATCTGTTCATTCCAATTCAGGTCAATGTTGAAACTCTTCCACTGTCTAAGGAAAAAATTCCCACTATTATATAAAGCCTTATTTAGAATACTAACTGCCCCATTAAAATGTTGAAGCAGAGAATTGTCTGCACAGAGTGGCATGTGGAGGGAACCTCCTTACAGACACACTCATCATAGGAAATAAAAATTTTCTTATTGCTAAAGTGGGCGGCAGAATTTCCCAAACAATAGCATAAGAAATTGTTTGCTAAAGAAAACACTGCAAGCCACACCTTGATTATGTCATCAGTTTGATACAGCAATGATCTGACTAAAGAACATTTCTTCAAACAGGAATCTATCACTGTCTTTTTGTAATTTCTCCTGCAGTATGTTCTTGATGGAAACACATTCTCTGAGAGCAGAGAAATGAACCTAAGTTCTTTTTTTACTGACCTATTAAATCCCTCATGGTCACCATTGTGGTGGTGGTGTTAGCCAAAGGACTAACTCAAGACATTAAATACATAAAGACTGTATATATGTCTTACACAATTATAAAAGAAATACAATATTATCCTTAAAGATCACTGTTCAAAACTACATGATACACATAATGATCTCTAGAGTCACGAGAACTAATCAAACATATGGATGTTGTGCTAGCTCCTCTCTACAAACCAAAGACCATCATGCATCATAGCTTTACTGTAAATTACTCTTCAACATGGCTGGGATATCTTTAATAGCTTTAACTACAGGGAAAGGATAGCTACATGGAAACTTAACAAAATGAGTTTTTTTAATGAGTTTAAGGGTTAAAAAGCTTAAAAGGTAGAAATAGTCACTTAAAATTTCCTTTTCTGATTATCATGGCTCATGCTAAATGCAAATCTACTGTTTTTACATGAAAGAGTATCAATGAATCAGGTCTAGGGGGATAAGAGGAATATGTGTACATGGATATGGATATGATCTTATCCATATGAGAGCTTTATAGATTAGCAATATGACCTCAATAACTTTTTTGTTTGTTTGTTTTTAGATAAGGTCTCACTATGGAGCCTTGGCATCCTGTATATCACTATGTAGACCAGGTTAGTCTCAAACGCATAGAGATTCACCTGTCTCAACCTCACAAGTGCTACAATTAAGGCCTGTACTACCACACCTGACCAGGTCTTAGAGACTTTAATTAAATAAATCAAGAGAAAAAATAAAGGACATGACATTAAGAACAAAGGAAAATGTCTGACAGTGCTATTGTATGATTTATTAAATATACACATGCACATAGTCCTTCTAATGAGTATCAACTATTTTAGGTTCATAAAAAATTAATCAAGATTAAGTTTGCTTAAAAACTTACACAAGTTTATCTTAGCATGTCAAATGCAAAGCTAATCTGCACTGTTGCATTAATAAGTCATTATGCAAACAACACAAGTACCAAGAAGTAATGTCTAGGCGAGGAGAAAAAAATTAAGTTTAACAAGAAACCATTTCCAAAGTGAATGAGACTGGGGATGTCATACAAAGTAGCTGAACTGATGGCCTCATCTCTAAATGAAAAATGATACTTAGGAGTTATTATCTCACTCTGGTGACTAGAGAGTATAGCTTTAAATGAAAAGAATTAATTCTCTTAGCTTGAATTGAGATGTTGAATGGTTACTGCCCCTAGATGTCTGTACTTAGGTACATTGAATTAAGAAAAGCATTATTTATATCAGTAAGAGGCAAATAGTCCCTGCGAACAGCAAGGTATTTGTCATTTTTGCCAAGTCATATTCTGCAGTTTTATTGGAGCTTCCAGAGTTTCATCAGTTATACCAAGAGCATCAAACATTGCAAGAGCAGGCTCCCTCTAAAGAACTGACGGCAGTTTCATATGCACAGCAGTAAAAGTGAGTTACTTAAGTCTCTTCATCACATAAATGCTTTTGGGCAACAATCAATGTTGCCATTTTCTCAGATTTTCATCAAACGCATTAAGTTGCATTGAAAATACCAACTGTTGTGTGTCAGATGTCAAAGGAAGAAAACATGTTTTAAAATCCAAACATTCCACAGTTGTCATCATTGCGTATAATTAAATCTAACTCTATAAAATTAAACATCTGTAATTTAGACCAACAATGTGTATACTGCCTTTTTAATCTGGTGTTTCGTATTTCTCTCAATGCTTCAAGCTCGTTATAATATTTGATTACATCTCGGAGCTTGGAACCGGTAACTCGGCAAAATGAGTCAGAGTATGTTCCAGAGAGGGAAGTATACACATTTCCATGTGCCTTCAAAAGCTTATATCCAACAGGATTATCCCATACAAAGCCATATAGAATGGTAATTCCACCTACATTTTTAAAAACGGAGAAAAACCATCTTTGTATTCCTTGTTATAAGGACTAGTAAGCATGAAAATTACTTGCAAAATCTAGCCAACTCCTTTTAAGTTTTCTTAAAAAACAAGTTACATCACCCATAAAATTAAAACACAAAATTAATAATATCTAACTTTATAATATTTATTGAATTATATTTTAGTCCAACCTAGGTTCATTCTCATGTTTTCAGTTATGTATAAAGTAATTATATAGAAACTATGTACTTATTCACAAAATTTATACACAAATTGAGAAGAGGATTACTAATTCACAGTAAATTTGTATCATCTGATTTAACAAATTGAGTCAGTTTTCATCCACACTAGCTGTATTCATGAAAGCATATAACACCTTTCATATGATAACCATCTAGTCCTGTGTATACTTAAGATAAAATACATAGTCCTTAGTTATAATGAGGATCCTTTTATATGTTAACAAGTGGTAAATAAGGACTCCACAAATATAGTTATTAAAACATATGAACTGTCCTCAATGTTTTTAGGATGGTTTGGCCAATACCAAATAAAAATTACTCATCAACCAGAGTAAAGAAAAAAATAATAAACAGCATTATGTTCTTACTTTCAGTTATCATGTAATGGCATAACCTGTAATTAATGTTGATGATTTATTTCTCATATTTGTCATCCTTTATTTTTTCAGAGGGAACAACATGAGCTTAGTGTGTAGCCTACACTAGCCTTGAATTCAGGCTTCTCCAGCCTCACATCCTCACCGCTGAAACTACAGGCAAGCACCTTCACATCTGGGTCCACAGTTTACTTTATTGTTTCATTTTATTAATTATTAGGCAGTCACAATTTATGTGGCCTTGGGTAAGGTGTGGTGCCACACATCTGTAACTCTGGAGTGAGAGGCAGATGGACTGCAACTCACTGGCCAGCCAGTGTAGCCTAAACAACAACGTGGAGGTTCAGTGAGACATTCTGTCTCAAAACAGATAAGGTGGAGAGCAATAAAGGAAGATACCCAAGTTCAGATTCTCATATACATAAACACACATGCACAGTTGAGCACACACACACACACAGAGAGAGAGAGAGAGAGAGAGAGAGAGAGAGAGAGAGAGAGAGAGAACTATACCTAATTCTATTTTAAGATGAAATACTTAACATGTGCCTTATAAGTATATATTTTTAAATATACATAATATATATAGTAGAATAATTCCAGTTAATGCAATAAGAGGAAGAAGAGAAGGGAAGGAAAGGAAGGAAGTAAAGGGACATAGCCCACCATGTTGCCATCACCTTAGCAGACCATATTTTGCTTCTCAACCTCTTCCTGTTGTTCCCTTTGAGCACCATGCTCTAGGCACACTAGTCTCCTGCTCTTGCTATAATATACCATGTTCACTCTCATCTCAGTCTTTACTCTGGTCCTTTTCCCTACATAGAGATCTCCTGGTCCACAAGCATCTATAGCCAACTCCAACTAGTACCAAGGCCTCTTCCAATTTTCCCTGCCTTGTAAGTGCTTCTGTCTGGCCTTCCAAAAATAATACCCCTCTTCATTTTATAGCCCTCATTATATCAATGTACTCTGATATGTATTATTTGGTTTTGTATTTCTATTTACTTGAGTATTATCTGATTCCCCATAGGAATATAAATATTTCAAAGCTAGGGATAACACTGATCTTCTAAGCTAATCAACAAATCTTGTGTTAAATAAACAAGTGAGTTAATTAACAAAAATAAGGGGTAAATTAAAGGCAGTAAAGATCAGAAAGGATGATAAATATTGAGTTGATGAAATAATTCCACAAGACCGAAATATAAAAATTTTTTGAAATTTTTATTAGAATTTATTGATTTCTTTGTCTACCTAAAATCTTTTAATTCAATAATGTTAGCCAAGAGATAAAGCCAACTTGATAATATTTGAATTTATAAAATTATGCTTGTTTTATTGTTTAAAGTTTTGTGGAGGAGGAGGGGGTGGAAGAAGGTTTTTTTGGTTGATTGGTTGTTTGGTTGGTTGGTTGGTTGGGTTGGTTTGTTTGGTTGGTTTGTTGGTTGGTTGGGTTGATTTGTTTGGTTGATTTGTTGGTTGGTTTGTTTGGTTTGTTCGTTGGTTTGGCTGGTTGGTTTGGTTGTTAATAGGTTTGTTTGTTCATTTGGTTTGTTGGGTTGTTGGTTGGTTTAGTTGGTTGATTGATTTGGTTGGTTTGTTGGTTGGTTTGGTTGGTTGGTTGGTTGGTTGGTTGGTTGGTTGGTTTGGTTTGGTTGGCTAGTTGGTTTGGTTGGTCTGTTGGTGTAGTTGGTTGTTTGGTTGGATTGGTTGGTTGGTTGTTTTCTGTATGTATAATGCATGAAAATCTGATGGCCTTGGTTGGAGTTTCATTTAGAAATAATGAAGAATAGAATTTATATTATTTACAGAAACATAGATGTAACTAGAGATCATCATGTTAAGCCAAATAAGTCAGAAAGTCAGACTCATAAATAACACAGGTTTTATCTCATATGTAAAATCTAGATATGGTGTGTGTGTGTGTGTGTGTGTGTGTGTGTGTGTGTGTGTGTGTGTATACACATCCCTATAACATACTTTCAGGTATAAAGATAACTATTTGGTAAATGAAGGAGAGAGTTGAAAAAGAAGAGGGCAATGTGAAGTTGGAAGTTTTCCTGTGTCCCACCTGGTCCCACAGTCCCAAATTTCTCTGGTCCCACAGCCACTAATGAAATAATCACCGAGAAGCTTATATTAATTATAACTACTTGGCCATTAACTCAGGCTTATTACTGACTAGCTCTTACACTTAAATTAACCCATAATTCTTATTTATGCTTAGCCACATGGCTTGGTACCTTTTCTCAGTTCTGCCTTGTCATCTTGTTTCCTCTGTGTCTGGCTGGTGACTCCTTGACTCAGCCCTTCCTCTTCCCAGAATTCTCCTCATCTGCTCGCTTCACCTATACTTCCTGCCTCACTACTGGCCAATTAGCGTTTTAGTAAACCAGTGTACAAGGGCATTATCCCACAGCAGCAATGTGGGGGTAAATGCAAAGAATATTATATACACATATGAAACGTCATAATGGACTCCATCATTAACTGTATACAGTTAATACACACCAACAATAAAAAACAGGACCAGAAGGAAGATCTGCAATTATTGCAGCAACATGATAAATGATCTGAATTAATTTCAAAATGTTTTCTGTGACTGATTTACAGCATCTGGTGAATTATGGGTTGAGGAGAATGAGATGAAGAGAGAAGACTCTTGACTTGAGATTGCACTTAACAAAACACTTAAATAAGAAGAAAAAGCACTTGAAGAAACAGAAAATACTTTAATTTGGGATAGAGTGCGTGTGAGATGGTTTCTCGACATTCACAAGGATATCTACAAAATACAGAGAAGGACGTATATAGTGGACAATTGGAAACAGATATGTGTAATTGCATTACCCTTATATTAATTTGTAACAAATTATCACAAAGTTGACTGCTGAAACAATCTAGTAGGTACCTCACCATCCCTATGGGTCAGAAGTCCAGCCATCAGAACTTAGATAAAACATCAAAATGGAAGGTGGTTGACCAGAAATATCAACCAACAGACAATGCTAAAAGGTTACCTAAAGTATGAGTAAACAGAAATATTGCTGATGAGACCCAGATTAGGTAAAGATGAAGGCAGAGGCTTAAAACTCCAGAGAAAATTATTTATTTCCTGGCAACAGTGCTTTGGTACCAAGAACATGATACCTGAGAAGATTAGATGACATAAGTCCTGAACGACAATGAGAAGTGTTAATCACAATGTCTAAACAGTAAGGGGGAGGAACCTGAAAAGGGCGTCACTGTGCTATTAAAAAGTTGAAATAATGGACTATGGATAAGGAAAAGTGGGTGTTAAGAAGTGAGATAGCGACACTGATAAGAAAGTAACCACTTCATCTGCTCACACAGAGAGAATGGAATGTGGGAGCACTGCGTCAGAGCCAGACTCCCCAGACCCACAAACTGTGGCTTTGCAAACCACTCAGTTCCCCATCCTTGAGGAATTGGTCACACGGATAAGGAGCAGGCTACACTGTCAAACATGAGAAGAGAACACAGACGAGAGGAAAACGCAGACCAAACAGCAGCAGCCTCAGGAAGCCACAGCAACCCCGAGACTCAGAAGTCTGGTTTTGTGTTGTGTCTTAGTAACTTGACCTATTCTTCCAAAAAGATCACTATTGTGTGGCTGGAGCAGCAACAAACTATATCTTAACAGTTCTGAAGTCTGGACATCAGATACCATGGTGTTGACATGACAGACTTCTCCTACAGGGTTCCATTCTGGTTTGTAAGTAACCTCTCTCTCACAATGGAAAGAGGGGAGAGGAGCATTCTCCTAACTATTCCTACGAGGACCCTAATCTCCTCATGAGAGCTCTACCTCCAAACAACATCACACTGGAGGTTAAGGTTACAAAATGTGAGTTTTAAGGGAACGCACACGCGCGCGCGCGCGCGCGCACACACACACACACACACACACACACACACACTTCTGAAACTGGAACTCTGAGAGGCATTGGAGCCATGGCAGAAGCAAAGGAGCTGCTTACAGGTGTAGATACTGCTTAAGGCTGAGATGTCTTATTATCAGAGCCCTGGCTTCCTTAAGTGGTTTGCCCAGACTGAAGGAAAGCACACCAGCAGTTCTGGGACGGTGATCTTCTATAGGAACAGGATGTTCAAGGCAGGGAATAAAATGGCTCTGAAATTTAAGGGCTGCACAACCAAAACAACAACAACAACAACAAAAAATCCTCCTTTCAAATTGAAGTATCTATTATTAACCAAAGGTTAATCAAAAAGTTTATTTCTGAGAGCTCATTGCTGCAGTCACACCACCAGCTCAAGTACAAATGAGATGAGATTAAATAATGGGATTTAAGTGCATGATTTAAGAAATCTGTTTTTCTGCTCTCACTTCATTTCAAGCTAATGACCCAGAGGATTGTTAGGAAGAAACAAAATTATTTTCTAAAAAGTAATCAAAAACATGCAGCTGATTAAATAAAAACAGACTGGAAAACAAACGTATTAAACTGAGCTATTGAATTTGCTGTAAAAATATGTCCATTGGGAAAGCAGCTTCACCGTTAATTAATCCCTAGAGAGCTTTAAACTGAAGTAATTTCTAACCAAATTCTGTTTTTAGAAAGATATTATACTTCTTCTTGAAGAAAATATATCTATCTGCTTATAATTTCTACTAAGTGTATTTAAAAAAAAAAAAAGGTTGTCTCATCTCATATACTAGCCCACTGAAATAGGGGTTAGGTACCAAGCAACAGTAGTCCCCACATGCACAAGCTGGCTGTGCAAACTGGTGAGTGAATAACCAATGTGTGACTCACCTTTCCTATGCAATGGATAGAATAAATGTTCCTTCCCACCAATCACAGAGATGCTCTAAAAGGGCCAATAGAATTCAATGTTTAAAGATCACTCTAACAGAAAAGGATAATGACCCAAAGTCAGAAGAGCTATTGAATCAGATACTAAATCAATGTACTGGGCATGTGCTCCTCATTAAACCAGCAACTTTGAAGAGGAATGTTGTGCGATATTTGTATACTGTGTGAAGATATATTGCTGTGATTGGTGAAATAAAAAGCTGAACAGCCAATAGCTAGGCAGGAGGTATAGGTGGGGTTTTCTAGGAGAGAAAGGAAGAGGTGGAAAATCTAGGTGCACAGGAGACACCAGGAGACACAGAGAGGAAACAGGAGGTGCAAGATGGAAGAGAGGTAAGGCCACATGATAGAATGTAGATTAATATCAATGGGTTAATTTAAGTTATAAGAGCTAGTTAGGAACAAGTCTAAGCTATAGGCTGAGGTTTCATAATTAATAAGAAGTCTCGTGTCATTATTTGGGAGCAGGCTGGCGGGACTGAGAAAGACTCATTACATAGGAGTGGTTGGTTAAATAGAGCTGAACTGAGAAAAAGCTTTAAGAAAGTGATTTTCTAGAATGACTACTAAAATTTCCTTTAAAAATCCCTGTGCCCTGAGGGTAAACTAGGTCCACACTACTTCTCTGAATACATCACTTTTACAGTGATCATTTTACTCGGATAATGTGAGAGTTTGTCCTCAGAGAGGCGCTCCAGGTCAGTTCTAGCTTGATTCCTCCAATTCTCTTGTCTAAAGTATGTGTTATCTTCAGCAATAGGGCCTTAGTTTCAAGTTCTAGGAGTCAACCAAGGGCAATAGCGAAGCCATATATTATGCTGGGAGTCTCTTCAACTTCCCCGACCAACAAACAACTTGTAGGTTTCCCATGCTTGGCACTGTTACGGGGTCTGCTTGGATCCAACACAATACAAACACTAAGTCAATGCAGAAAACTGGAGTTTATTGTGACCAAGCTGCTACTGATCGGTCAGAGCTGCAGAACAGACTCAGAAGTTGAACTTCGACAGCAAGTCAGAATGTCACAGAACATCTGTGCCAACTTACAGTTCACTTTTCACCAATCAGAATTCAGGGATCAGGGACTTTCCTTGGAACATTTCTCTGTGGTACACTGTATCTTGTTCTCATTGGTTGGCTTACTCAAGTGTGGCAGGATGGCTTGCCCACCATCCATGTCTTAACTTGCCAACCAGGAAGTCAGTGATATCAGTTACCCAGGGAGGTCGGGGGAGGTCTTAGGATCTTAAGCTTTATTTGACCCTTATTCAAAATAGAAGTTCTATCCAAAATGGCTTCACTTTGGCTCCTTTTTGCAGCACTATGGTTTTTGTTAGGTAATCTGTGGTTCTTTGGTGGAGCATTATCACCCCAGATGGCAAAAATTATTTCAAATTATATAGATATAGATGTATAATATATGTTATAGTTTTAAGTAAACATAAAATAATGTTTCTCTATGGGTTTTTCAAACATGTTTAGTATTATTTATCCCTTCTGTCTCCTTCTGACTATCTAAAGGTGCTATGCAAGCTACTAAGGGAGAAAACAGAATTAATAGCCCTACCCAGCCATAACAACAATGATCAGCCTGGCCAAATATCCCAATGGGTGTAACAGTGGCGTATGCATCTTGGGAGCAACCAACAGCTGCTTAATTTGATTAACGGCCCAATAAACGGGACTGAATTCATACCTGGTGCTGTAAAGCTGGCCGATTACCGGTGTCTAGTGAGATCATGAATCTTGGAGGAGAACCTACTACTGCCAGTTTCCAAAACTAGTATGTCTCACTGCATTCCTGGGATAGCAATGCATGCCTGTGGGATGCCCAGCCTTAACTGACACATCAACAGTACCAACCCTTACATAATGCTTAGGGAACATCACAGAAGAGAGAGCAAAAAGACTATGAGAACTGGAGGGCCAGGATGTCTGCTGAGAGACAGTATCTTCTATATATGACAGGGAAGTGGCATGTAAGAAATCTCAACAATACAGCTGACTAACCCTGTACAATGACATCACTGACTGATATGCCAATATGATGGGGAAATCTCACAAGGCCTTTTCCCTAAATGAAGTAGATGAAAGAGCTATAGGCTGCTGAATGAGAGAGAACTGGACTCCTCCAGGGACAAGTACCCTGATAAATTGTCTAATCCCAGGAGATCAGCCCTAAACATATATACATACAAGCAACACTAAATGGACCCAACAAGATACATTTCCAGAAGACTCTAGCATATGTCCAACTGGCAAAACCTCCCCCGCACAGCCCCTGTAATTCTCGATCTCAGAAAGTGAAGGTAGGCAATCAGGATTTCTTTCCCATGAGGCCATACATTCCATATGCAAAATGGTTCCACTGCCATTTCTGGAGTATGAAACAGTGGATTTCAAACAGTGAATTTCCCCCAACCTTTTTTTCTGTTCCTTTTTTACTCCTAACTAACTTTCACTCATCTGTGGCATTGTTTTACTTCTGTCTACATGCTAAGCTTGTCTCCTTGGATAAGCTTCAATTATTTATTAGAACATATTTATTAGAAATCTATGGAAAACTTATTAAATCATAATTTGCTTGGGCACACTTTCCACTAGCATCTGATCTGGGTGAGCCCTCTGAATTTTGCAATACTAACACATTTCCGAGTAATGCTGATATGGCTAGTACCAGGTCTACCCTTTGAGAACCACTGTGCTAAGCCTTCAAATAGGAAAAAATAAATAAATAAACAAGCAAACAAATGGAAAAGGTCATTATATGTTTCCACCAGGTGTCTATTTGCCTTATATTTGCAAAACTAAAAGCCACTTAAGTAATTCTTGGTGCAAAAATGCAAATCAGCATCTCCGTGTTGTTTTACAATTGACTTTGCAAAAGAAGGAACAATGTGTGTCAGGTGAAGAAAACAACCACACCTTGCAGTGACATAGAAACACCTGAGAGAAGATGCTGTGGTGGTTCAGGAGCTAAGGTTTAGGGCAGATGAACGTGGTTAACGATCCAGTTTTTGAGTGTGACTTCTTTTGAGTGGTGTTTTGATGGAGGAGTGCTGAGAGCAAAGGACGGTGCTGCCAGGCATCTCTGTGGTACCTCAGAAAGGAGGCTGAAGAGTGGATGGAGAATTCAGAGTGGGGAGCAGGGCAGGGTGGTGGGATGAAAACAGTCAAGGCTGTGTGAACAAGGCACAAAAAGCAGAGTACAGTTTGAAGAGGAAGCCTTGGATTTTCAGAAGATAGAACAAGGTAGTTAGAATTGGCCGCATTTTAATGAGGATGTTTTTTTAAAAAAAAAAAAAAAAAGTATTTGACCATTCCCTTCAGTTAGAAATCGATTTAACACCTCAAAAAACTATGCAAATATAACAAGAAAATGAGCATTTTTTTTAATTGATCTTCCTGTTTTCTACTTTATTTGATCAAGAGTCACAATAAGAACCTGAAAAACTATCAGCCTACGTTGGCCCATTCATTTGACTAAGGAGGGTACTAATTCTTAATTAGCTCACTGGAGGTATGCAAATACAGCTTGTAAGTATACTCGCTTGACAAGAGGAGCCCTTGGCTTTGTTTGAATACAGCTGTTGTCTACATTTAAAATCTCTGCTTCCTAGGTGCTTGTCACCAACACCTGGGAGGCCTGGCCCTTTCAAGAGCCCGACAGACAAGTAGACTGGTAGGGCAGAAATGTTGGCATTTAAAAGCCTTGGTTCAAAAAAAAAAAAAATAGATGCAACTTTTAGCTGTGAAAGGGTGGTCTTATCACTGAGATATCTTCTATATATTGCTATTCTATATTTTTTTATTTTATACTATTTTTTCTATATATTACTGCCACCTTGGTGAGAAATCTAAAAGAAATGTTGTAATATTGTTCTGTGTAAATACTAGTTTATTTCTTCCTTGATCCAGACAAATCAGCTCAAGGTCTGGATAAATCAGAGCACTCAGTATGACTTCCTCCACCACCTGCCTCTACCTGCTCTTACAAGGTGTCCATGTGAGTGATTCCAGTTCACTCCTTGTTTCCCTCTCTCTCTCTCTCTCTCTCTCTCTCTCTCTCTCTCTCTCTCTCTCCCTCTCTCCCTCTCTCTCTCTCTCTCTCTCTCTCTCTCTCTCTCTCTCTCTCTCTCCCCCCCTCTCTCTCCCTCACTTCCTCCCTCCCTCCCTCTCTACCTCTCTCCAAAAGAGCATAACTATAGATTTAAATGTTCAGTCATGGGAGAGAGAATCAGGTTTTCTGTACACAGTCCATCCCTAAAAGGCTTGACATCAGATTACAAAGGATTTCCAATACAGCAAATGGGAGCTAAGAGAATTTCTCCTCGAAAGAACTTGATTTCAACTGCTTATTGCAGTAATTCATTCCATACATGTTTTTGACTATTAAATCCTTCCTATTCAACATAGACCTCCTAAGTAAATGCCCTGCTGTATTTTAATGCCCTACCAGAACACTCAGTGCAATATTCAGTTAAGTGTGGTGAACCAGTAAGACTGAGTGTTATTCAGGTTAGGTCTTAGGACTGTTATGTAATTGTTTTCCTCCTGAAAATCAGGCTTTTCTCAGGGAAACAGCAATGGATAGCCAACATTCACTGAGGAGCCAATAAACAGTCTTAGGTTTTCTAAGGCATCCAGGGGACTCCTCCCTAAGTGACTCTTCTCAGAAAAGATCTGGGCTACAACAGTGCTAATGTGTCTCTGCCCCATCTGCTTCAGGTCTGTACTTCTATTTAAAGTAGATGGATTTGCATCAACTTCCTTGCTCCCGACAGATAAAAAATAGCAAATATCTTTTCTGAAACTTTGGAAATCTCAAGACCCATGATTCAGGGAATGACATAAAGAATCATCATGATATATTGAGAGTTTCCAAGACAAAATTGCTGATGCTATGAGGTTTGATTCATGTAAACACTTTTAAAGGAACAGTGTAGGCATTCCTTTTTATCCTTTCATTCTGTAAGTTCTCAGAAACGAACTGATAATAGTACAATATTGTAGGAAGCACAGAAGTCCTTGTGCTCACAGACAAAACTAGGGAATTCAGGAGTGTTTAACATGCATTATTGTATTTTCAAAAGAAGAGATGTATAACCTGTTTTCCACCCAAAAGGCTGGGTATGAATGTGGTTAATAGCTGATGGTCTCTGTGCTCCTCTGGACTCTGATGTTTATCTCAGTCACCCTCCCTAGACCCTTAACTTGAACACTGTTTCTCAGTCAATAGAACCCATCTTAATGGGAAATGCCACATGTACTTTACAAATGGGAGCGAGATGGTTTAATAGCCTGATGACATTTGTGCTATCTGTATGACTGAGACGAAACCAGATCCTTTCCCAGACCTTAAGATGTCACATGTAGTTAATCTATAGAATCCATCCTTTATGGCAGAGGTCACATGTACTTTGAAAAGAGTTTCACTGTAATCATGTCTTAAACTTTGCTGCCAAAGGGGATTCAGTAATTTTCAAATTGTGCTCTACCTAAAGATGCCTAAAATAAATTTGTCAGATCCTAGAAGTTTGAACCAATACTGTCTACTGAGTCATGTTGATCTGGAATCTTTGAGGCTCGTTACCCTGCTGGCCATGGTGATCTCAGAGACCCCCACAGTTACTTGTGTAAAGCCATTTGTAATACACAAAATAGTCAAGTACAGGCCTCATCTGATTTCAATCTTGCCTGGGAAATTCCAGCATTTCACTTCCATTTTTATGGAAGATGAAAGTGAAGCAACATGAAGCATTTTTACAAAGTCCTCCCCTCAAGCTTCATGCTTCCACAAGCTGAGCCACATTGCTTTTTCAATCATGCCATTCCACTAACGTTCTTTGCTGCTCTGGTTTTGCTTTATTCTATCCTGGTGTCTGAAAAAAAATATAATATTGCTAATGAGGTACTTTCCTACAACAGGCTGGCCATGTGATGGCAATTTCCACCTTGAATCAGAGCAAAGTAGGAAAAATAACAAAGGAAGAATCACGCAGAGTATCTGCTGATGACAGCACAGGCTGTGGAGGGGCTGGAATGGAAAATTCTGGAAACACGCCTAAGGCTTCTCTTAAGAGCTACGCAGCACTTTGTGGATCGGCACCGGGACCATTTTTCTTCAGTCATCAGTAGATGGCCATGATGTAGAGGGTAGGGCTGTACTAAGCAGTTTTCAGAGAGGTAATGCCAGAAAAGGGCCTGGGAGTTTGTTTGTGTTACCTCAATTGATATGCAACCTAGAAGCTTTATGGTGCAGCATTCAATAAGAATGGCTTAGCCTGATAATAAGTATAAGCTATAACCTTCCAGAGTGCCCTTATATCTTTGTAGCCTCGGCAGAGGCCTCATAACCATCAGGATTGATTCATGCCGTTCTGTCCTAACAAGGCTGCTTTGTAAAGGGGTTTTTTTTTTCCCATTGCTGCAGTGAGCACCAATGTAGCTAGATGGCTTTGCTTCAATCACATTCTTGCCATTATAATCTAATCTCATATATTTCGTGCCAATTTCCCCCAGTATAAGCTTTAATCTGACATTTCAGAAAACAGAATTTCAAATATCAAATCTGCAGCTCATAGTTCTCTCCTTGAAAAAAAAAGCACTCAAGCTGTGCCAATATTGGGTTTCCAGATTCATTTATTCTATCGAAAATTTAGTAATAAGTTAACAGAAAAAAAAAAAGCTCTGAAGTCACTCTGAAATGTGACTTTGGAATTTTAATTTGAACTGAAAGTTGGGTAGTATTTGCTGGTTGTGTCAAATTTTAGATACAATTATGATATTACTTTTAGAGAAAATATTTTTGTCACTCTCAAATTATTTATGTTTGTTAACTTCTTTTAGATTTAGAACAAAAGTGCAGGGAGTCAAAATAATTTTATCAACTTAATCATACTTGTGTTCTTAATCATTCTACAAAAGATTTCAAACAGAAAATCTTCATATGATTCTATCACCCAGTGTCATGCCAACCCATTGCCATTTAATTCAAGAATCAAAGTACAATTCTAATTTTAGTGGGTTTTTTCTTTTTGCATAATATACTTTTTTAGCTGAAATATATTTACATTGTATTCTCCTTTCTCTTTCCTCCCTCCAATGCCTTTCATGTACCCAACCTCTCTCATGTCTCACCCTCAAAATTATGGCTTCTTTTTCTTCTTTAACTGTTGCGCGCGCGCGCGCGCGCGCGCACACACACACACACACACACGGAGAGAGAGACATATACATATATATGTGTGTGTGTGTGTGTGTGTGTGTGTGTGTGTGTGTGTGCGCCTAAACATATAAATACAACCTACTCAGTCCATTTCAGGGCTAATCATTTGGTATTGGATAATCAATTAGAGGGTTCTTCCCTGTGGAAGATTATTAGAGAAATATTTAAATATTTAAATATTTATTTTTATGTGTGTGATTTTGGGCCTACATAAGTTTGTGTATACCATGTAGGTATAGGCAGTGCCAACAGAGGTCAGAGAGCATTGGATCCCCTGGGGCTGGAGTTACTGGTGGTTGTGAGCCCTCTGTCATAGATGCTGGGAAATAAACTCAGGTCCTCTACAAGAACAGTAAGTGCTCTTAACCACTGAGCTATCTCTCCAGCCCCAAGAAAATACTTTTAAGTAATACTTATCATATTATTTATGTGTTGCAATATCTGCAGTTGTTTATTAATGTGTCTAACCAAAAGTATCTATTCTAGAGCTGCTGGAATGGCTCAGTGGGTAAAAGTTCCTGCCACAAAGCCCTAGGAGCTAACTTTGGTCCCCAGAATCCACATGGTGGAAGAAGAGAACTGACTCCTTTGAGTTGTCTTCTGACTTCCACATTATTTCACTTTTCCATCTAAATTATAGGAATGGGACATATGGCTTATAGTCACATGACTAAGACCCAGTATTGGACAATTATGAATGCACAGGTCCACTTAGGACATAGCATTTAGAAAAATCTTTTTAAGATTAATTTTAGGGAGTAGCAGTGATGGCTCAGTATTTAAGAGCAAATACCACTTTTGCAAAGAATAAGAATTTGGTTCAAAGATGCCTAATCCCACATTAGGCAGCTTATAACCACCTGTGACTCCACCTCCAGATCTGATCTGACACCCTCTTTGGCCCCCTTGGATACCTACACTGAAGTGTACATACATACATACATACATACATATGTACACACACAAATAAAAAAGTAATTAAACTATTATTTAAAATGTAGTATTTCTTTTA
Source organism: Peromyscus attwateri (assembly GCA_902168425.1). Classification (NCBI taxonomy): domain Eukaryota; kingdom Metazoa; phylum Chordata; class Mammalia; order Rodentia; family Cricetidae; genus Peromyscus; species Peromyscus attwateri. The sequence continues at coordinate 13,517 of CABHPP010122278.1, read as the reverse complement.
TTTTTGTTATGTGTACCTGTGGGATGTGGGACATTTACACATGGGAATACAGGTACCTATGGAGTCCAGAAGAGGGCTATCAGATCCTGTGGAGCTTGAGTTGCGTGTGGTTTTGAGGTGGGGCCACAGGTGCTCGAAAACAGCCTCAGGTCCTCTGCAAGAGCAGGACACGCTCTTAACTGCTGGACCGTCTCTCCAGTCCCAAGAGAAATTTTAGAGATCAAGACAACTTTATAATGAAACAGCATAGTCCTTAGTAAGCAGACTAGACCATTTGGAAAAACCAGAGCATCTGCAATTTTTCCAATTGGGGTTCTAGGGATATCAATTAGAGATGGAAAATTGAGAGTATCCTGTAGCTAAGTGCTCAGCTCCTATGCTTGTCCTGGAGTCCTGGGTCACACCTCCAAAGGAGAGCACAGAAATGTCAGCATAGTCAGGGAAGGAACTAGAGTTCTCTAGCTACTCAGCAAGAATGCAGAGTGGGTTACACAAACTCTCTGGACTATTGTTTGTTTTCGAAATCAAGAAGCCCCCACAGTATTCCTCTCAACCTGTTTTCATTGAGCACATACGAACAAGTATTGCCCCAGGCATGCTGGAAACAGCCCAAACGTACAACTTGAAATGTCAGTATAAGCTTACAAAAAAAAAAAAATACAAACAAAATTTACATTTGAATTATTATACTAATGTTCACTTTAATGTAAAAGTGATTTGGACCACCCACAACCTAAATTACTAATACTTGTCATTAATCCTTAATTGAAATTAATACTCTCTTTTTTTATGTTTTGTTTTTTTTTGTTTGTTTGTTTGTTTTTCAAGACAGGGTTTCTCTGTATAGCTTTGCGCCTTTTTCCTGGAACTACTCTATAGACCAGGCTGGCCTCGAACTCACAGAGATCCACCTGGCTCTGCCTCCCAAGTGCTGGGATTAAAGGCGTGCACTGCCACCACCACCCGGCAGTTCTTTACTTATTTCTAACTTTGTATCTCTAAGCCTGCCTATTCCTACCCCAGCACACTTCAACTAGTCACCAGTTGGAGAAGTAGGAACCGTCTGAGGTATGAACACCAATCTGAAGTTGCCTGGGTGAGGATCACTCTCCTGAGAACAGTTTCCAGGCCTCTGAAACACTCCAGGTAGATGCCTGCTAACTCGAGCTATTAAATATTGTTTGCAGTTTATATTTCTCCTTCCTTTGATAATTAGGTGGAATGGGTGTCATTGAATTGTAGTTGGAAGGCAGGGAAGACAAAGAACTCACCTTTTTTAGAAACTAAGAATGCAAGGAAAATCCACGTGTCTCTTGTCTTAGATCATGTTCACTTCTAGACTGGCAGCAATTGGAGAAGAAGCTGAGTGCCATATTGCCCCAACATGAAACAGTGGAGTTCTGGGCCTTGTGTCTACCAGATAACATGCAAAGGAGAATGGAGGTTGGAAACCAGAACTAGAACTTTGACTGCATGAGGGGAGTACGGTCCCCGTGGTGAGGAAAGGTCCTGTTATCTGACTACTGGAGGAAGGAGATGGGTCACACAGCTAGCTCCTCTCCAGCATTCCCATCTTCACTAGTCACGGCCTAGTTACTCCACTCATACACCTAACAAACTCTTCTGAAGTCAATATTGGCCTTTGAGCTTCACCTGTCCACAAGGAGTGCATCTTCCTGGCTCTCAGTGCCTTAAACATAATGAGTTCTTGATAGATATTGGTTGGTTGCAAGATTAAATAATAACTACCTTTCTTTTAGACGTCAATGGTGACTCCTAATAATATAAGTAATAATACTTTCTCTCTCTCTCTCTCTCTCTCTCTCTCTCTCTCTCTCTCTCTCTCT
>CABHPP010122278.1:0-11660 GCA_902168425.1 Peromyscus attwateri | reverse complement strand
TCTCTCTCTCTCTCTCTCTCTCTCTCTCTCTCTCTCTCTCTCTCTCTCTCTCTTCCCTTTTCCCCACTACCTTCATTACTTGCTTTTTCCACTTCCTCAAGGGAAGTTTACTTATCATGCCATAATCCTTTAAAATTTTTCTATGATGGTTTCTCTTCCAATAGAAGGAGATCAGATCTACCTTTCTGTTCCCAGGTTCATTTATGCTTCGCTGAGGAGCTACTCAATTTTAAAACTTAATTAACACACTGTTCTCAGCAGCTGTGGGCCTTGTTGAACTGTCCTTCATTCATTTAAGGGGAGATGTTTGAAAAAATAAAAATACCTGGTGGATTTGGATTATGTATATTATACAATTCAGCTGGCTAAATTACAATAAGTTAGAAGGATGTGTGCATAAAATACATGTTTCATTCATTAGGCCCCTTTTCTCACAACATACATGCAATTTTAAAAAGAAAAAGAGATGAGACAACATGAAGTATGAAAGAAACACTAGGTCCACTTCAATAAAGTATGACTGTTTGATTATTTTCCCCAAGTCTTTGCCAGCACAAGTTGGAAAACATCAATCAGTTTTTTTCTGCCTCTACCTAGCATGCAAGACAGATGGAAACCTCAGACATGAATGTTATTAGTCAAGATATAGGTCATTTGGAAAAGTATTTTATGGGGCGGACATGAATCGGTCAGAGTTCAGAACAAATGCAGAAAGTGGAATGATGTCATTGGTTCAGTCAGCTGAGACAGGTGGACCAGAGACTAATTCCCACACTGTCTGCATGTCTGTCAGACAGAATTAATGATGGATTTCAAACAAAATATAACTTGTTGTTTGACGCTGGAAAACAAATTACTTTGCAAGGTCATTGTGTGTGAACACCACACACTTTATTAACCACAAGCTGAGACAGTCACCTGGGAAATTCATTTGAATTTGATAAGCCCCCAAGATATGATCAGGTTTTTACATTTTTAATTTAGTTGCCATTCTTCATAGCTATAAATATGCTTATTTGCCTTTATAAGATCAATTTGTTACATCGATGGTGGTAAAAATACAGACCTATGGGAAAAATTCATCTCTGCACAGCCAAAAGTAACATATAAACAGTGTGTGTTTTTAATGATGCAGTATCCAAGCATAAAGTGTTTTACATGAATGGTGTCATTTAATTATTAAAATATGAGAGCTATAGCAACATTATTGTAGCCATGTGGATGTGAATGAGCCATATTCAATGAGAAAAATGTGTTGCCCAAGACCACTCAAGTTAAGTAGGCAGTTAGGATTGAGTTCAAACCCGTGTTCTCTGACACAGTATCTGTACTATTTTGTTTTGATTTTGTCTTGAGGGTGGCTCTTATTTTCTATGGTAGGGGATATTAAAAATTTGTCTTATATACCTAAGTCTGGCCCCAAACTCATTGGATAAATAGAGGTTAGCTTTGAATTCCTGACCCTCCTACCTCCACCTAACAAATGCTAAGATTACAGGTGTGAGCTATCAAGTCTGGCCTTGCACCATCTTGCAGTAAATATTCTGCTAGCATTAACCTGTGTTTATAGTGACAGACACAGAAAGACAGGTTTTGCCTGTATGAAAGGTTAACTTTGACAAAGGCAATCCTGTCCAGCTATATTTTGATAACAAGAACAAAGACTGAATGAGTATACATTCACCCAGCCCACCAGAACTTTCAGAATCTTTTCAGTTAGTATGTCAAGTTGCATTACAATAAATACACTAGGTTGTAGTAAATCATCTTCATTGCCTTATTTATTGATGTGATGGACACCATATGACATACAGCCTGAAAATGTCACAAAGGAGATGAGAATACGAACTTTAACAAAAATAGGTTGGAGAAAATACGAAGAGGAAAGTAGAAGCTGGTTATACAGGAAGCTCTGACATTCAATTTTTGTAACTTTTATAAGGAAAATCTCTTATATGGTAATTATAGCTCCAACATGAAATTTCTTTAGTATCCCATTATAAATTGCCAAGACTACACTGTTCAGCAAAAAGTTTGCTGTTCCTCAATTTTAGTAACATGTGACTGTATTCTTCTTGTGGATTAGCAGCAATTTTATGAGCACCATGGTAATATTGAATAACTAAGAATACATGTTTGACTCCCACTAAGATAGGTTTGGAATTTGGTAAGACATTGTTTTCTAGCTATCTGAACTTGAAGGTATGGCTTAACTTTCTTAAGCTCTGATTTTCCCATCTCGAACAACAGTACCTAATTTAATATAGAGAAAAATGATGCAAAGCAAGCAAAGTGCACAGTGTGGTTCCATGTGCATAGTAAATGTCAATCATTGCAGCTACTATTAAGTACAATAGTATTTTCTTAGTTCCACGTGAGATATTGCAAGTATGCTCACTCTCACCTATCTTACTGATTACATCTACAACTCCTGGATGCCAGACGTGAGCAAATGATCAAGGATACACAAATTAAAATGCAGCAGATGCCCTGCAGAAGAAGACCTGGGTTAGTTGTTCTGTTAATGGAGAAGTTTACTTTTATTTCTCTCCAACAGTTCCCTGGTATCAAAAAAGGCCTTAAATCTCCAAAAGAGTTTCTGCAAAACATCCAGGATACAGTCGTAAGTTATTTACAATTCTATTGCTTTAAAAAAAATCTCAATTTGTACATGAAAACCCTCTTTACTTCTTGTACAGGGATAGAGAAATTATTTGACGTTAATACAATTAGTTTATTCTTAAGATTGTCTTAAAATTAATGGATTTCTATATGGGACTTCAACTCTGCTTACTCTATTATTAAAGCATTAGAAAAATGAGGAGAAGGGACCTACAGAAATAAATGAAAAACTGAAAAGATACTACAAGCAAACTCTAGCCCTTGAGTGATAGATAGTCTTTGGAGGATCATGAATTTGAGGCCAGCCTCCTGAAATACAAAACAAGGGCTGTGAATGCAGCTCAGTGGTACAGCACTCACATCACATGCACAAGGTCCTGGGTTCCCTCCCCATCCCTACACAAACGAAATAATTGTATGGGATTTAGTAGCAGAATGGAGCTGACCAAGGGAAAACATAAATAATTTGAAAAGACAGTGAAAGAAATTATGCAATCTTCTAAAGATTTTTGTATGTTTAAATAAATAAATGAGTGAAAAATCAGGAATCTGTTGAGAAATAGCAAAGACAAAGAGCAAACAACAAAGAGGATAGTCAAAAGCAAACAACAAAAAGGATGTTCTAATTCTGAACATGTTAATAATTACAGTAAATGGAAAGCAAGCAAGCATATTTTATAGTGGTATTTTATTTGTGCTGAAATGTGATTTTATTTGTATGTTAATAAATAAAGTTGCCTAGGGGTCAGAGCTATTAGCAAGCCATAAGGAAAGCCAGGGCGGTGGTGGTGCATGCCTTTAATTCCAGCACTTGGTAAGCAGAACTGGGTAGATCTCTGTGGGTTCAAGGATACAGCCAGCATTGGAGACACACGCCTTTAATCTCAATACCAACCATAGAAGACCTGGAGTGACCACAGACAGGCAGTGACGAGACGGTCATGTGGTTGGGTTTACAACCAATGAGAAGGCAGAACAGAACTCTATTTAAAGACGAACGCACAGGAAGTAGTTCCTTTTCGGAGAGGTCTCTTGGCGGGAGAGGCTAGCTGGCAGCAGGCGGGTAAGGCTCTTAGCTCTGACCTCTTGGGCTTTTATCTTTACATTGGCTCTGTGTTTCTTATTTAATAAGATGGTTGGTTACATCTACAATATTTGATCTTTAGTTTGGGTCCATACATGCTACAGAACACATATTTCAAGAAATATTAGCAAAAACATCCACAATTTTGTGAAAGCTTAACCTATAGATTTGTGGAGTTAAGAAAAAATACAGAAGAACCAATGAATACATGGGGGTTGGGGAGAGACATGTAAAGGTACATCATAATTAAAGATACACAGGCATAGAAGAAGATACCCAAGTTCAACCTATGGTCTCTAAACCCACTTATTTGTACACACACATACACACAGACGCACACATGTGTACTAATACACACATGACACACATACACACACAAACACACATACACACATGTCACACCCCAAAACTAATAACAAAGTTAAATTTAGTTTAAATTTTTTTAATTGTTTTATTTAAATTTTTCATTTTACATACCAATCACAGTTCCCCCTCCCTCCCCTTTGCCTGCCCCTCCCCTCTCCACCCCCCCATCCACTCTTCATGGGGAGTAATGCCTCCCTTGGGTAATCAACACAGACTGGCATACCAAGTTGGAGCAGGACCAAGCCCCTTCCCCCTGCATCAAGGCTGAGCAAGGCATCCCACCATTGGCAATGAGCTCCAAAAAGCCAGTTCACATACCCAGGATAAGTCCTGGTCCCACTGCCAAAGGTCCCACAAACAGATTAAGTCACACAACTGTCACCCACATTCAGAGGGACTAATTCAGTCACATGCAGGCTCCCCAGCTGTCAGTCTAGAGTCCATGAGCTCCCAGTAGTAACTCAGGTCAGCTGTCTCTGTGGCTTTCCTTATCATGATCTTGACCCCCCCCCTTTGCTCCTATACTCACTCATCTCTCTCTTCAACTGAACTCCAGGAGCTCAGCCCAGTGCTTGGCTGTGCGCCACTTCATCTGCTTCCATCAGTTACTGTATGTAGGTTCTATGATGACAATTAGGGTAGTCACTAATCTGATTACAGGAGAAGGCTAGTTCAGGCACCATCTCCATCATTGCTAGAAGTCTTAGCTGGGGTCCTCCTTGTGGGTTCCTGGGGATATCCCTAGCACCAGCTTTCTCCCTACTCCCATAATGGCTCCCTCTGTCAAGATATCTCTTTCATTGCTCTCCCTCTCTGTCCCTACCCCAACCTGGCCATCTTAATTCCTCATGTTCCCACCCCCCATAGCCTCCCCTCTACCCCTCCTTCCAGTTTACCCAGATCTTAACCATTTCCCCTTTGTGGGGCGATCCATGTGTGTCCCTCTTATTGTCCTCCTCTTTACCTAGCTTCTCTGGGGTTGTGGATTGTAGCCTGGTTATCCTTTGCTTTGTGTCTAATATCCACTCATGAGTGAGTATATACCAAGTTTGTCTTTCTGGGTCTGGGTTACCTCACTCAGGATGATATTTTCTAGTTCCATCCATTTGCTTACAAATTTCATGATGTCATTGTTTTTTACTGCTGGGTAATACCCCATTGTGTAAATATACCATGTTTTCTGTATCCATTCTTCAGTTGAGGGGCATCTAGGTTGTTTCTGGGTTCTGGCTATTACAAATAATGCTGCTATGAACATAAACTGAGCAAGTATCCTTGTAGGATGATTGAGCATAATTTGGGTATATGCCCAAGAGTGGTATTGCTGGGTCTTGAGGTAGATTGATTCCCAATTTTCTGAGAAACCACTATACTGACTTATACAGAGTGGCTGTATAAGATTGCATTCCCACCAACAGTGAAGGAGTGTTCCCCTTGCTCCATATCCTCTCCAACATAAGCTGTCATCAGTGTTTTTTATCTTTTCCATTCTGACAGGTATAAGATGGTATCTCAGAGTCATTTTGACTTGCATTTCCCTGATGACTAAGGAAGTTGAGTATTTCCTTAAATGTCTTTTAGCCATTTGAGAGTCTTCTGTTGAGATTTGTTTAGATGTGTACCCCATTTTTTAATTGAGTTATTTGGTATTTTGATGTCTAGTTTCTTGAGTTCTTTATATATTTTGGAGATCAGTCCTCTGTCAGATGTGGGGTTGGTAAAGATCTGTTCCCATTCTGTAAGCTGCTGTTTTATCTTATTGACCATGTCCTTAGCCTTACAGAAGCTTCTCAGTTTCAGAAGGTCCCATTTATCAATTGTTAATCTCAGTGCCTGTGTTACTGGTGTTATATTTAAGAAGTGGTCTCCTGTGCTACTATTCTACTATTAGTTTCTAGTTGAATTCCATTAAGGGCAAAGAACATATACTTTGTATGATTTAATTTCATTACAAATATTTTTTTTCAAGACAGAGTTTCTTTGTGTATCCCTGGTTGTCCTGACTCTGTAGACCAGGCTGGCCCATTTCTGCCTCCTGAGTTTTAATATTAAAAGCATGTGCCACCACTGCCAGCTAAATTTGTTAATATTTGATTTATGGTTCATTGCATATTTTACCTTAGCAATATTCCACATGCATTTGAAAAGAAGGAGATATGTCCCTTTCCTGGAAGGAGTGCTGTGGATGGAAGTCAAAGCTACCTTAAGGTTTAATCACATTGGTCAGTTTTATAGCATTGTTGATTTTCTATTTACTACTTCTATAGACTGCTGAGAAAGTACTGTTGAAGTATTAATTATATTTATGGATTTCCTGTTTTTCATTTAGTTGCATCAGTTTTTGCTTCATGAACTTGAAGGTTAGGTTGGATGAATTCAGGTTTAAGATAGTTAAATCTTGATAAATTGATTTATTTTTCAACTCATAATATAGTGTCCCTTATCCTTGGTATTTTTCTCTGCCTTGTCATATACATTGTCTTATATAAATACAACCATTTCCCTTTTTTTCCATGTTATCTGTATTTCCATCATAGTACTTTTAGTCTACCTGTATGTTATTTTGAAATGAATTTCTTGCAGATAGCATAGAGTTAGATCACTTCATTTCAAATCCATATAGAAGATTATAGATTTGTGTTTGCTTGATTTTATTTAATGTAATTATTAACATGTTTGTGATTATAGCTACCATTTTCTTCTTTGTTTCTGATAATTCTTCTCATTTTTGTATTCGCTGTCTCTTCTGACTTTGCTTTTCTTTTGGTTTCTTAAAAAAAAAATACTAAAACTCAGGAGGCAGAGGTAAACAGATCTCTGTTAGTTTGAGGCCAGCCTGGTCTATAAAGCAAGTTCCAGGACAGCCAGGGATACACAGAGAAACTCTGTCTCTGAAAAAAAAATTGTAATGAAATTAAACCATACAAAGTATATGTTCTTTGTCCTTAATGGAATTCAACTAGAAACTAATAGTAGGAAAGTATAACACAAAATTTCTGGCACTTGGGGACAGAACCACCTAGTTGCAAATAATTCATGATTACAAAGACAAGTCATAAAAGAAATTGCCAAGCAATCTGAACTACATGGAAGAAACACATTATCAAAATTTATCAGTGTAGATAAGAGAGTACTTAAGAGGCAATTTATATTAAAATCTTATTTAGGAAAGCAAAAAAAAAAAAAAAACAAGAAATTAGCCATCCTAAGAAATACACTCTAAGAAACTAGAGGAGGGGGGGGAGATCCATAGTAAAAACAAACAGAAAGGCAGAAGAAAATGATAAAAATAAAAGGAGAAAAATATAGAGAAAATAAAAGCTGGTTGTTTTAAAGAGGCAGTGAAAAGGTTAGAAATACATCAAGAGTGGCAAATAAATGAAAAGATAAGACAGCAATGGCCAGCACTGGGAATGAAAGATCCTTTCACTGAACATGCACAGTTAAAATGGCAGCAAGAGTTACTATCAACAGCTCTACATATACACACAATGACTTCGATGATGTGTACTAATTCTTTGAAAACACCAAAATAATATTTTGTAACATCCAAAACAAACATCATATAAATAATCTAACAAGTTTTATGATTCTTAAAGATACAGAATCCATAATTCAAAACATTTTGCAAAGTTATTTACAGGTTGAAGTAGTTTTCCTGGTGATTTCTACCAAAGATTTAAGGAGATAGAACCAATTCTATAAAATGTGTCCAGAAAATAGAAGAGCAGCAAACACTTTGTAACATATTAATATTTCATGAAGCCAGTATTAAAGCAATAGAAAAATTGAGAAAATCATAATTAGACCAATTACCACAATTCTCCATGAATAAAAAGGCAAAATTCTCAGCAACATTGTCAAAAACTGAATCATTCAATATATAAACAACAGTAAGCCATAATGAGATGGATGAATTGCCAACAGAATCTGAGACTGGGAAGGCTAATATCTGAAAATGCATATGAATGTAATCTACCACATGAATAATGGAGCAAAAAGATACATGATGAAATCATTTAATACACAAATAAGCTTTTGACAAAATTCAAAATCCATAGATGCCTGAAAACACTAAAGTAACTCAGAGATTAAAGAATATTTTCAAGCTCATTAGAAGTTTCTACAAAATAAATGACAGCTAATGATTTACATACATTGAAAACCTAAATAATTTCCCAAATGTCGGCAATAAGGGTAAGGATATCAACTCTCGACATCGCTCTTCATCACTCAGGAAGTACAATGCCAGAGAAACGATGCAATAAACATAAATTAGCAACATGCAGATTGTAGAGGAGAAACTAAAAGACTTCTTTTGCATGGAGTATTCTAGTTTGGTTTCTGTTGCTGTGATAAAATCTAACCAAAAGCAATTTGGGGAGAAAGGGTTATTGGACATGTATGTCTCAATCACAGTCCATCACTGAGAAAAGTCAAGACAGGAACCCAAGTAGGAATAGAGGCAGGAACCAGAGAAGAAAGCTACGTAGTGGCTTGCTGAGCCTGGATTTTATGCAGCCCAGGATCTTCTGCCCAAGGGTGACACCTCCCTCAATGGGCTGGGTCCTCCCCCATTAATCATTAATCAATAAAATGTCCCCACACACTTGCCTATGGGCCACTCTAATGGAGGCATTTTTTTTTTCAGTTGAAGTTTCCTCTTCCCAGATGATCCTATTTTGTGTCAAATTAACAAAACAAAACAAACAAACAAAAAAAACTAACCAGCTTAATGGGCAACATGATTTTTTTATGTCAAAAATCCTGAGAAATCAGCTTCAAAAACTTCTAGAACTAATTAGTGAGTTGAGCAAAGTTACAAGATACAGAGAAAAAAATAGGTCAACTGTATTTTTTTTATAACAGCAGCTGGAAGATGAACAGCTAGACCTCAAAATATAAAAATAATACTTCTTACAAAACTATTAAACTATTGGGTACAAACAAATATAGTAAAACCCTTGCATGCCAAAAACTAAAATTAATAATAACTAAAAGTGACCAAAGTGAAATGAAGAGCCATATGGGAATTATTCCATATTAAAATGGTATAAAATGTTTACATTATGACCATATCAAGTGTTGTGAGCTGGAATGCTCATCTATTGCCAATTGGAATGCAAGATGCAATGCCCTTCTGAAAAATAGTTTGGTAGCTTCTTGGAAAGTAAAATACATTTACCATGTGATTCAAAAGTTTCACTCTTGAGTATTCACATGTTGAGAAAAGTCTTTATTTCTACATGTAGTCCTCTGTAATTTGGCAGGGTTTCTAGAGGAACAGAACTAATAGAATTAGTATATCTTCTACAAAGCAATTTTTATCAGAGGATGAGTAGAATATTAGATGCCTGCATAGTACAGAGGCTGAAAACCCAGCGGCTGCTTGGTCTTTGAGGTTGAATGCCTGGGCAGTTCCAGGTTACTGCTGAAGGCCTTGAAGAAGACCATTGTTATGCAGTCTAGCTTGGAAGGCTGAAGATGCTGGAGTTTCCTGTTAGCAGAGGATCATAGAAGCACAGAGGTGGAGGCGCTTAGGAAAAAGTGGAGGCAGATACAGAACATGTTTTCCTGCATCTCTATCTGGACCAAACATTGGGTCACCCACTTTGAAGGTGAGCATCTCCTGCTCACTTATTCCTCTTTGGAAACAGCCCCACAGACACAGTCAGAGGTATCTCACCTGTATAGCTTGTAAATCCCATCAAGTTGACAGTTAAGGCTAACTACCACACCCTCCAAACTGGAGCAAATGTCCTTTAATAATAACTAATTGAACAAACCAGACATCCATAAATCAATTTTTTAAAAAAATAGACACAAACTCAATGCCTCTAAGAATTTAAATCAGTCTCAGAAACACTGTGGTGAATGAATTCAGCCAGTCTCAGAGTTCTGTAATGTATAATTTCATATTTATTACAGTCTCAAAAATACAAACCTAAAGTAACAGAAAACAGTGGATTCCGGGTTTCAGAAGTAGGGAAAAGTGTGGCATCATCATAAAGGTACATCAGGGGAGAGGTTAGAAATTTTTTCTCTATTTTGATGGTGTCAGTACTACATGAATCAAGAGAAATTTCAAATTCTTAGACTCTACAATGACCTTTTTTTTCCCTGCACATTAGTCAAAAACCAAGTAACAAAATGGGGTGAATGGAGCCTCTTTAATTTTTTATTATATTTATTTATTTGTTAGTTGATTTAGAGGGACACATGATTACCACAGCACGCAAGTGTGTGGAAGTCAGAGGTTGACTTGAAGAAGCCATTTCTCTCTTTTTATCATGTAGAACCTCAGGATGTCAGAGCTGGCAAACACCTCTACCAAGTGAGCCACCTCATGGCCCAGTAGCTTTTGTTATTGTTGCTGCAGCTTTTATTCAAAGATACTTTAAGCCTCAAAAAACTAGGAAACTAAAGATAACATTGACTTAATTAAATAGAGACTTTCATGAATAAGAAGTTCAAAAATCAGTAGCTTTCCTGTATAGTTAGTTCCCTGGTAACATTACCAAGGACCTGGCACATTGTGTGGGTTTTTTTTTTTTTAGTTCATTATCCATACCCTGTTGACTTGCCATCCTCATTCCTGCCATCTCCAGTCAAATGCAGCCCCCACCACCTCAAAAAGTAAGATCTTGCCTAAGACTGGAAGAAGAAGGTCAACAGCAAAGTCTGTCCTGCCCTTACCATTAAGACGATCCGGAGATCACCCCTGGCCAGGAGACTGCTTTTTATATTTCGCTGGCACTAACTGGGTCATTCACCTAATGCTGAAAGATAGGGACCAGTCTGAATAATTTAACAAATCAGAACCAATCGCCAGGGTCTGAAATGATACAACCTGTACAAGAAACTGCATGCCACTGCCCTTCACAAGGATGAGCTAAGATTTCCTCACTTCCTTATTGTTTTTTTCTTCACAAGTGGAATTTTATAAAAGACAGACTCACTCTTAAAAAGCTACCCATGTTCTGAAAATAACCCCTTCAAATCTTCATCACAAGCATTGTAATAGACCTAGCTTATATCACATAAATTTCACCTTGAGCAAGTTAAATTGATTTCACATTAGAACTTTTAAAACTCAGCGACTTCAAAAATGTGCCCCTGAATATAAATGAAGGGGAACTACTGCTTTGGAGAAAATAGATGCAAAATCCTGATAGAAATCTTAATGGTTAGTCTCTGTCTTTTTTAATTTTTTTTTTCTTTTCGGTACGGTTTTGCAATGATCTTAAGACAGAGAATCTTCTTCAGAAGCATTCTTGTATGCCAGTCTTACAGCCAGTGTGACAGTGAGTGCTAGTCAGGCAAGAGGGTCCACAGAAAGGCAATAAAGATGTGGGAATGTCTGGTAGAGTTCACATTGCCTTTTCTTTTTTTAAGTCTGCAAGTGTTGTCGCTTAGCAGCTCTTGCTCATTCCTGGTCTCAGTTTCCTCTTTGGGGCTCTGTGTGAAGTTTTCAAGCAGAGACGCAGCATTTGGAACATCAGGCTGTTTGTCCTTTTATAGTGTTGTTGCTCTTGGCGTCTCGCACTTCCTTGCGTTTCCTAGTTTCCTGCCCAGGCTGCAAAACCGA